>CANSNZ010001524.1:0-222500 GCA_947646795.1 Beta lomatogona
GGTTTCTAGCGAAAATCGCAAAGCAATATATTAATATATTTGCTGCGGTTTTTAGGGCAAACCGCAGCAATATACTCTATTTTTTAATAACAAATAAACATATTGCTGCGGTTTTCACCAAAAACCGCAGCAATAGGTACAGGTGTAGGTCAAAAAAAAAATTTTTTTTTTTTTTGCAGTTTGCAATTAAATTTTGCCAATTCGATGAACATACTACCAATTCTACCTTTGCCAATTATCTACCAAACTGAAATTTGTCTGCAACAAACAATAACATATTTTACTTTCATTTGGGCACTTCATTACCATTTCTGACAGCAACGAAAAAAACAGATCTAAAAAACGAAAAAAAGGAAAAAAAAAAAACGAAAAACTCCTCTCGCATTCGCCATGGTGAGGGAAAAAAAACGAAAAACTCCTCTTGCCATGGTGATAGTTGTCATTAACATTAATTCACAGATCTAAAAAACGAAAAAAAAGGAAAAAAAAATCAAAAAACTCCTTTCGCATTCGCCATGGTGAGGACGAAAAAGAAGAAACACAGCCCCTAGATCTTCGTTCGTCATTCGCGTCTCACCATCTTTCGTTGATCGTCGCTCGCCAACGAATCTCCAACCATGGTGGTTTCTTCTCGGTGATGACGAAAGTGAAGGCCACGGTTGCTCGCGTTTCGCCATGGTCGAAGATGGAGCGCGTTTCGCCATGGTCGAAGGTGAAGGTGAAGAGTGAAGGTGAGGGTGAAGTGAGAGAAGAGAACCGGTGAGGGTGAACTGAGAGAAGAGAACCGGTGAGAGAAGAGAACCGGTGAAAGGTGAGAGAAGTGAGAGTGAATGGTGAGAGGAGTGAAGGGTGAGAGGAGGCGTGACTGAGAGGGAATGGTGAGAGGAGGCGTGAGAGAATAGTGAGGAAAAAAAACCCTAGTTGATACACGCCTTTTATATATATTTTTTTAATATTATTTAATGATATTGCTGCGGTTTTTGTCAAAAACCGCAGCAATATATAAAAATATTATTTTTTAATATTATTTTAATATATTGCTGCGGTTTTAGACAAAAACCGCAGCAATAGGTCTGGTCAAAAAGTCAACTTTTTTTTCAAAAAATTTCTTTTGATACCATATTGCTGCGGTTTTTGGCTGAAACCGCAGCAATATCTTTATTATATATTTTATCTTTTCTTTTTACATGATATATTGCTGCGTATGGGTAAAACCGCAGCAATACCACTGCAGCAATAAGCAATTATTCTACTAGTGTATCTCAGACGAGAATGGCGCAAAGAAGGTGGTCGTCCATGCTTGGACGCTTTCCTTCTTTGGGTGATTCTCGTCCAAGGGTTGGAAGTAAATTCTTGACGAGTCAGAATGATCCTCGTCCAAAAAAAAAAAAAAAAATTACCAGTGTTTCGGCCCTCTTCTCAGCAATGCTCTTGGCATACTCTTTCCATATGTCGTCATAAAACTTCAACATACTTATATCCCCCGTCCAAGAATGCTTGAGATGTGCTTTGGCCGAGTCTGCAAAAAAGAAATGAAAAGGGTTAGTCCGATATGGGCTATGGACGAGGCATTTTACTTCGAGGATTTGAATGTATACCTTTATCTTCGGCCAACCGCAAGCCGGCGGCTACCAAGAAGTCATCACTATAAAACATTTCTTTAAAGGGTATCCAGTTAGTTGGCCCTTTAAAAGATAACTGGTCGGGTCTGGAGTACTCTTTAATCCTAAAGTACTCTACTACCTCTTCGTCGAAATTGTCCTCCAACTCCAGCCAGGACTGCTTCCGCCTAGTATTCGTGACGGCTCGATTATAAAACCGATAGCCCTCAGTGGCGTAGTTGTTGGCCGCCCGTAAGAAGATGAAGTCGGCTTTCCATTCGTGCATCTTCGACGGTTTGCCCCAAGCGGTCATAAAGCCGTGGCGGTTGCAGATGCTGAGCCATGCCCCGTCCACGGCCCCAGGTACCTTAGCCGCATAGTGAATATGGGTAAAGGCTTGGAGAGAAAGAGCCAGGCCGCACAGCTCGCAAACGGCTGTGAAAGTTAGAATATTGTACCAAGCGTTAGGCGCCAGCTGATTATGGCCGATGTTGTAGTACTGCAGCACTCGTTCTATAAAATCGTGGAGGGGGAACCTTAATCCCGCATCCAAGGCCAGCTTGTAGACGGCGAAGTGGTTCTTTGGGGAACTCAGAATCGTTGCGTCCTTATTTGGGATGACGAAGGAGAAGCCCGGCATGGGCATGTAGGAGGATAAATAACTAGTGTCTGGTCCTATTTTCTCTAACCATTTACGATTGACCAAAATAAAGGCGGGGTCAGAAAGGGGACCTAAGCGTCTCCTAATCTCAGACGAGGTAGTGGAGGCTTCGTCCGACTCATCGGCAGTGCCAGATTCACTGTCGTTATTGTCTTCGCCGGTTTCCTCCATATTGACGTCCCTGCCAGAAGGACTGGCCTCAGGGTTTATTTGGGAGTCTTCTAAACTGCGGTCAGGGGAAGAAGGCCCGCCCAAAGGCTCAGCACTTTGGGCCCCCCTCGTCTCATCTGGAACTCGTCCAATAGATACCTCCATGTCTGAACTATTTGAGGGGAGTATTACTTTCGTCTAAGATGGGTCGTTTGCTTGACGCGCGCTAGATTACCCTGCACAGGTAAAGACTGGGTCGTCTGACTTTCTCGGTCAAAACCAGAAAAAATTATATACTCGGCCAGAAGAGGCCCAACTCTAGAATGTGTCGAAGATGAAGTATCGGTTCTAGGGTCAAGAGAAGCTCTTGGTCGGTTAGGATTATTTGACGAAGAAGATTCCAATTTAATGATTTTCTAAGAAAAAAGAACAAAGAAAAGATACATGAGAATAGACGATCTCTCTCCCTCTCTAGAAAAGAAATTTACGGAGCCTCTCTCTCTAGAAAAAATTCCAGAGCTTCTCTCTCTAGAAAAAATCTCTCAAGGTATGAAATGATTTAATGAATTCATACCAAAGATATATATAGGAGGGTAACAAACCCGTTGAGCCGGTTAAGGATAACCAGAAAAGGTTTAAAACGGCCGATTATGACCGGTAAAACCCAGAAAAGGCGCGTCATTGCCTCCATTTTTGAATTTGAATAAACTACCTTCGGTAAAAGGGTATTAACCGTCAGATTGGCCAACAGTGAAAACCCTTTTAGGGGTAAATGTTGTAGCCTAAAAATCTACGGCTCCTTTGCAGACACTTGGGCTCATCAGAGCCGTACACGTGTCCTCCCCTAATAAATAAAATGGATTTAACCCTTGGGTTGTATTCAGGTGGGACCCTTGAAGGTGGCTGCAACTGATTGGTTGATAAACTCCCACCAATCATAGCCTGCCACGTGTCATGATCTGATTACTTAGCCAATAAGATGCCACTATTCTAGGGTAGTTTTTAAGGATAACTGTCATACTACAATCACTATAAATACCCCTGAAATCAAGAGAAAGATCATTCAATGCAAACAGTGTAAAGTTACTCTAAAAAAATACTTTCTCACTTTCTCTCTCTCTCTCTCTTACAACTCCTGATATCTGACTTAAGCTTCGGAGGGGGAACCACCACCCAAACCTCTAGGGTGGGTCCCTTTTTACAGGTTCGAGAACAAAGCTCAGGTTCGGACCGGGCAGATTCAGACATTGTTGCACAAGTCTCCAAGTGAAGAACATCTAAGGGATACTAGTTTACTTGCTGGACAAGAAAGCTAAACCTGTAGCTTACTTGCTGGATAAGCATACTAAACAATTACCATAATTGACATTCCTTTTCACTTTTCTTTCATCATTTTAGCAAATAAAGGGTTAAAAGAAACAAATTCAACCAAGAACTCTAATCTAGTACTAACTTTTAATCAAACTTAAATTAGCAAATAAATTGATTTCCATTTGAAGATATGGCCTAAGACATGTTAACATGTTAATTGTTTTTTAATCAAACTTAAATTAGTTGTATCAAAGGTGCATTTTAGTGCTAACTAGTATCTTTTGCACGCGATGCGTGCGTGACATCGCGTGTAAGTGATTTTGTGGAAGTTTTTAATTTAATTGTCATTCAAGTATATTGTTCTATTTTTTGTTTTTACGCGTGCACATGTAACTGCTTTGTAGTTGTAGGAATCTTTTTTTTTTCCTTTTTCTTAAAAAAAAGAAGAGAGAATGTAATTAGTAATTTTGTTTGGATATTAAGGGTATTTTGGGTAAAGAGGGTGGACACCAAAAGGTCATGAGTTCCCATATATAATAGAGATTTAGGTCCTTTTTTTGTTCTCATTAGAGCCATTACAATGACAAAATGAGCGAAGGAAACTTAAAATTAGGTGTATCAAACATACTACGAGTTATTAGGATCACATACAAATATATGCTTCATGTCATTTTCAGGAGACGATGGATTAGGTTAATTTTCGAGTCATAGTAAATACTTCATAAAAAATTTCAATCATTGTTCTATGAAAATACTGGGTAGAGAGATTAGCCTGAGAAGTGTAATGAACTAATGATCAATTACGAAATCTTCATTCATAAAATGTTAACAAGTTAAAGTCCAGGATTTCGCATAAAGAAAAAACGCATAGATATTAAGGTGGAATCCTATCTTACTTGATGACTCGATTACTGCACTTAAATCATGCAACAAACTTTGCACTACCACTATGTGCAGTGAATACATAAGTCACAAAGGATCAACAACAGACAAAGCGAACAACCAATGATTAGATCTTGCTACAATAACAAAGCCAATTTATCATGTTGCACCAACTAAAGAAAACATATTAACACTTCGTTTGGAAAGCAATAATAACAGGAAAGGTAGGGCCGTAGGGGAGGGGAGGGCAGGAGAGGGAAGGGAAAGAAATACGAGGAACGGGAAGAGCGAGCTTCTATTTTCCTTCCAAATCATTGTAATGTACGGGTTTCGGTATATCAAGAGGAAAGGAAAATGGATCCTTCCATTCCTTTCCCTCCAAAATGGACCCTTTCCAAACACACTCTAATTTTCCATGAAGAATGTGTCATTTGTATTTGTGGGATTTTTTTCTCTTTTTTTTTTTTTTTTTTTTTTTTTTGAAGGAAACAATGTGTCATTTGTGGTTTCGTTACATTTTGATAGTTTAGGATGTACTCTACGCAGAAGTCCCTGCAGAACTTCAAAGTTAAAACAATTATAAGGCAAAAAGAGAGGGGAACATAATCATCTCGAGGCGGTTGAGTGAAAAATAAACAGTATATTACCATCTAACGAATGGATTAAGGCCCTGTTCTTTTGAACTTATTTTCAGTTAATTTCAGTTTAGTTAATATGATTTCAATTCATTTCAGTTAATTTCAGTTTAGTTAATTTAATTTCAGTTCAGTTAATTTAATTTCAGTTAATTTAATTTAATTTTAGTTCAGTTAATTTAGTTTCAGTTCAGTTAATTTAATTTCAGTTTAGTTCATTCTTATTTTTTATTTATTACGATTATTATTATTATTATTATTATTATTATTATTATTATTATTATTATTATTATTATTATTATTATTATTATTATTATTATTATTATTATTTATGATAATAATAATAATAATAATTATTATTATTATTATTATTATTATTTATTATGATTATTTTTATTATTATTTATTATTATTATTTATTTATTTATTATTATTTTTATCATGATTATTATTATTTATTATTATTATTATTTATTATTTATTATTATTAATTATTATTATTATTATCTGTTATTATTATTATTTAATTATTATTATTTATTATTATTATCATTAATTATTATTATTATTATCATTATTATTATTTATTATTAATATTATTATTATTATTTTTATTATTTAATTATTTATTATTTGTTATTTATTTTAGAAAATTAAATGTATAATTCAGTAGTTAATTTAATTTAATTTCAGTTCATTTAATTTAATTTCAGTTCATTTAATTTCATTTAATTTAATTTAATTTCAGTCAAAATAAGTTCAAAAACAAATGTTGTACTGCTGCCAAAATTCAGCGTCTTTTCCAAGACAAATATCAAACTACGCCTTAAAGAGCTGCGCACAGATACTCCAAGAGACATTCAGACATTCTTCCACAAGATTATCAGTAAAAATTTCATAAAATTCATAGTATCTGAAAGTGAAACATATTACTCCCTTAGCAGTACCGAAACGCAATTTGCTTAGAAATTAAACTATAAAGCCTAAGCCATATCAAAAGCGTCAATAAACATGTAGTCAATCTTCTTGCTATATTCAAGAATGATGAGACCAAATTACCATGATAATCAAAAAAGTCATGAGCCTACAGTTCATTCGTCGTCCTCTTCAGAGTCGAGCCACGTGGAAGATTTTAACCAATTAATTTGAGAATGACCTAATACACTTTGAGACCCATCAGGCCATCAGTAAATGTGTGAATATAAAAACCCTTAAACTCAATCTTGCAACTTTCAGAGCTCCTTGAAAGCATGAACAAATACCTGCAGAACTTATATATATTCCTCCCATAGTCTCTGTTCGGGGCTAATGTTTGAGTCGGAAACAAAAGATAGGTAAAGATGCTGCAAAACATCTGCATTACTTAGAACATATTTCACCGACCTAACATGGTTCCTATCCCCATGAATTCCCCGATATACGTATGCGCTTGAGCTTAGGTAACAATGCTGAGGGTATTGAGGGACCCCAATTTATAAGTTCGTCAGAAACTTCCAAGCTAAGATCGGTCAGATTATGAAAGAGGGACCAGATATTTCCATCCATATGCTGAAGGAAATCACATATAGGAAAATTATTCACTAGTTGAATGGATTTAACACTCGAAATTCCTCGAAAAAGCTCCGGAATTTGAACAAGATAATCATTCCCTTCTCCAGAGCGAAAAGGCCACCCAATACATGCATTCATTAACATACACGGCTTCTTGACAAAGTTATAAGACGCACCACAATCATGTAACTCAATCTCTTCCAACAAAGGTACATCAAACAGAAAATGGCTCGCATTCGACGATCCAAACAAATGAATAGTCAAAGACTTCAAATTATGACCTGAGATTTCTATAACTTCATCCTCCATCAACCTTAATCCCAAGTACATATTCTCCAAAAGTGGGCAACAATTAAATAACGTTCTCAAAACTAGAGTGTCAAAATCAACACCAAACAAAGACAGGTTTTTCAAATTAGGAAGATTAACAATACCACTTTCAGGTAACTTGAAGTGAAAAAAACCACGCAAGTTGAGGTGTACAAGTGATGGTGTTTCAAAAACACAAGTTGGTAAAGACATGAAATGCCCACAAAATTCCGACAAATTTAAATCTAAGCATACATCGAATTTGAGAACATTTCGGGCGCAAATTAGAGGAACCCATGAATTAAAAAGAGCAGAGCAAAATTGAAATTCAAGAGCACCTAAAATAGGGTAATAATAACGGAGATAGAAAGTGCGGATTTGCGCGGAGGTGAGTTGCGAGAAGATGTGGTTTACGGTGGTGAAGAATTTGTCGGCGGTGTCGAGATGTAAAGGGTGGTCGAAACCGCCGAGAATAAGGTGGGGAAGGTGGGTCCAAAGTGAGACCCAACGTCGGGATAAGGCGGAGGTTGCGGCAGCGGATTTAAAAGCTAGGAGAGAGAGAATTTCGATCAAAAGGGAATCTGGGAGAGAGCTTAATCTGTCTTCTTCATCACTGTTTTTGTTTTTGTTGTTGTTGTTGTTGTTGTTGTTGATGATGATCAAATCGACTTCTTCCGCCATTTTTATTGTATTTCCGTGAGTTTAAGGATTGGGAGTTTGGAGGGGTTTGAGGGAAGGGGACTCGTTAATAATGATATTACATAATACATATGACCCCTTGTGCTTTCTAATTTACTAATTTAGTACTACATCCGTTTCTTTTTAGTTGTTACACTAGGTTTGAAGCTCATGCGTTGCACGAGTTACTGTTTATTTTATTTTATTCCAATTTTTTTGTTAATATTATTGTTGATTTTGTGTTGTTGTGAAATAAGATTTTTCAACACCATTGTATTTACATACTTCCTCCGTTCTTTTTCTATTACAACAATTACCGCTTTAGATAGTTTCATCTTTTGGAACCATTCTACTTTTAAAAAGGTTTTCCCCCCCCCCCCCCCCCCCCCCCCCCCCCCCCCCCCCCCCCCCCCCCCCCCCCCCCCCCCCCCCCCCCCCCCCCCCCCCCCCCCCCCCCCCCCCCCCCCCCCCCCCCCCCCCCCCCCCCCCCCCCCCCCCCCCCCCCCCCCAAAAAAAAAAAAAAAAAAAAAAGGTAAATCATAGAAAAAAGTAACTACAGTTGATAATATTACCTTTACTTTATGTTAATAAAACCATCATTAATTACCCAAATTGCTTTATAAAGTTGTGTTTAATTTATTAAGGATTTATTTATCCCCCTACTCTAGTTAACTAAAAAGGTACCTCTATGCTAAACGAACCATTTTTTATTTCCTTAAAAACCATGCCCAAACCAATTGTTGAAGTAGAAAAAAAACGGAGAAACTATTTGTCATTATACTATAATTTCTAGATTTGTTATTGTGATATATAAATTTTATAATTTTTAATATTTAATTGAATACTATAGTTAAGCTATTATTAAATGGTATCTCAATAACATGTATGACTGCTAATACAATTTAACATGAATAATATCAGAATGATACTTTAAGAAAGTAGAGGGTAATAACTTAATAGATGCAGGACAGAAAGAATAGAGAAAAACTTGAGTGCCAGCCACAATTTCTTTTAATATAGCACATAAACACTAACGCATATAAAATGGAAGATGGGAAAACCAAAATGAAGATTATAATGATAGTATTATGTAGAAAATTAATTAAATATAAAACTAACCTCTATTAATAATCGAAAATATAATTTAAGAGAAAAAAATATATCTTCATTAATCATGACCATATCAAGTCTTATCAAATTTTTCCCTTTTTTATGATCTGTGACATCAAATAGTCTAGAAATGCGAACCTTGATTTCCAAATAGTTTTAGTAGAAATAAGTTAATGGAGAAAAGAATAAGATCTGAGATATAGATATAGATATATGGAAAATAAATAAATAATTATGTATACAATAAATATTATAAGAATAAAATAATTAGTCAATTGCGTAATACATCTGCAATCTCGATGACAAACTTTCATTTGATCTTCATGTAATGCCATCATGGAATGCTATCGTTTCAAAACTATAGATATGAATTTTTTTATCGTCATATGACTTGATTTTTAAAAGTATGATTTTAAAATACATAATTACTATTGTCACATATTATATGCTATTTTTATAGTTATTTTTATAATTATTTAAAATAAAGAATAAATAATACTTTATTGTTCATCTAAATAAATATATTTTCATAAGTTGTAAAACTATATTGTATATGGATTTTATTTCGAAGCATATTTCGAGCACTCTCCGACGGTAAAAAAAATTATACTATTGCGAATTATGTAGCAAAAGTTATATTTAATTTACATAGTATAGTAATTTAGGATGTTTATTTAAGATTAGACTGTAATATTCACTCATCCAAAACACCTTATATGTACTAATATCTATGTTGAACACCATTTTCTTTCAAAAATAATAATTGTTGAACACTATTTTCTTAAAAAAAAATTAAAAGTTAATAAGAATGACATGGCATGCTTAGGTGGAGCTCTTTATAATATTCTAAGGTTGTTTTATTTAAATCAAACTCTAATTTTTACATAATCCAAAACTCTAATATATACGTGACTTTATCGCTATAGATTTTAGTTTTTGTTGTAACAACAAAGTTTCCTTAATAAATTTTGTTGCAATACTATATTGTTTTGGTTTAGTTGAGTAAGGTTGAGGTTTTAAAAGATAATATGTTTAATCCTGTAAATTAGACCTATAATCAAATGTTATAATCACATGTAATACACTATACTTAATACTTATAGCTATTATTATATTTATCTAAAAAAAGACTAAATAATGTCTTACAATTCATCTAATTTAATATATTCTCATGAGTTATAAAACTATATTGTAAATAAATCCTATTTTCAAGCATATTTCAAGCACTCTCCACTGATAAAAAAAATTATAATATTTTGAATTAGGTAGCAAAAGTTAAATTTAATTTACATAATATAATAATTTAGGTTGTTTATTCAAACGCAACTCTAATTTCCCCCTATCCAAAACTCTTTTATGTATTTAAATATATGTAGAATTCTATTTTTTTTCAAATATTTAAAATAAAAACTAATGACATGGCAATCCTAAGTGACACTCTTTATTTCATAAATTATAGAACTATATTGTAAATGGATATTATTTCGAAGCATATTTCGAACACTATCTAATGGTACAAAAAATTGTAATATTCTGGATTAGGTAGCAAAAGTTATACACAATTTACATAATATAATAATTTAGATTGTTCATTCAAAACGAAACTTTAAATTCGGCTTATCCAAGACTCTTTATATGTATTTAAATCTATGTAGAACTCCATTTTTAGATAAAAAAATTTGATGACATGACAATCCTACATGACGCTCTATATTTCATAAGTTGTAGAACTATATTGTAAATGGATCTTATTTCGAAGCATATTCTGAATGCTCTCTAATGGTACAAAAATTATAATATTTCGAATTTTGTAGCAAAAGTTATACACAATTTTCATAATATAATAATTTAAGTTGTTGATTCAAATACAAACTCTAATTTTCGCTTATCCAAATCTCCTATTATGTATTTAAATCATGTAGAACTCTATTTTTTTAAAAATAAAAATATAAATTGATGACATGGCAATCCTACGTGGCGCGCTCTATGAGCTCGAAATCTTGAGTAGCTCTCTATGCTCCCGAAAAGTTCCTCCTTTATATATATATATATTGATTTTGATGGGTCAATGTTTTGGCCTTTGGGTCATACTACATCCGTTTCTTTTTGACATTTTATACTATTCGCATATTACACGTTGACCCTTGTTTGTGATTTATACGTGAATAAAAACATAGTCATGTGGGATTTTGTTAGATTCGTCTTAGTATTTAATTTATTAATATGTACTTTTTATAATTTTTACAAATTCAAAACTAGACATATATATCCTCAAAATTATGTATTGACATGCGTGAAAATTATAAGTGTAACAATTAAAAATAAACGGAGGGAGTATTAAAGAGTATATAGCACTATAGGTATCGATCTGGTGGAGTAGAAAGTCCTAGATGCAACATGTTCACAATAAATTATTGTGAATCTAAACTTATATCACTCAACAACTGACTATATCAGAAAAAATCAACTATATCAATCGAAAATTGAAAACTGAATATATCAGAAAATTGATTATGTCAAACAAAAACAGACGATACAAAAGGTGATTATATCATACAAAAAACTGATTATATCAGATAAAAACTTACTATATCAAATCAAAACTGACTATATTATATGATAATTGGTGCATAATAAGTTATTGAACCAGTTCCTTTCAATTGACCTGCGGGAGTCTAAATTGTGTGAAATGGTATTAGTGTAAGTGTATCAGGTTTTGAATACCAAACTAGTGTGTGGCCCGGGCGTTGCCACGGGTGTTACTTTTTTTTTGAATGATTGAACTTTTGTTTCTATTATTTATGCACATCGTATTGTTTACTTTGTTTCGTTTATAATATCATGTATTTTGTAAATTGCGATACAAAACAACTAATTATGACCGAAGTTCAGCATCATTTTTACCTTTGGGACAGTAGATATATGTCAAGTACAATAATTGAAATAATACTCCAGATTCATGGTTGGAGGAAGGGGATGACCGTCACTGTAAAGAGTAAAGACATATAAGGGGTTTTGTGGACTTAAGAATCAATAAAGAATATTAGATGAGATGGTAAATGTATCTTAACTCTTATAATTACTAAGAGGTTAGGGGTTCGATTCAAGACAATAGCATATATTTTTGAAAAATGTTGATGACCTGACTACTGTTGATTAATTGCACACATGGCATAATTCTAGTGCAAGCGGGACGGTTCCACGTGGCGCATAATCTTTGACAAGCACACCTTTTAATATATTTGTACAGATTGAATTTTTTTTGGATTGTAATAATGGGTTGATAGATCAGTTAGGTACCAACACTTTTTTTGTATGATCATGAAACTATGCTAATAGGCCAAGGCATGTTATTACACCACGTGTTGCACATCTCTACATGCTATTATATGTACTCCCCCTTTCCTTCCAAACAAATGACACAAAGTAAACAATAAAATGTGTGCGTAAAGACTCGTGTTAAACCCATAACCTCTCATTTGAAATACAAAGAAAATTACCAACTAATCTACAATCTCATATTGGTCTTTGTGAATTTTTATTTTAAAGATAAGATAACATACACCCACAAATTTTTGAATTCAGCGACTGGTGAACAAATAAAACAGACAATTACATCCCATTATCCCATAATGACAATTTCGTATCTTTAAACACAAAATCAAATATTTTGAGAAAAATAAATTAATGATGACTTTTTTTAAAGTATGATGACTCCTTTAATGTATTGCATGAGTATTGTTATATTTAAATGATTATTAGTATCTTTAGCTCTCATCATCATGTTCAGTTAAAATTTCGACTGTATTAATTGCTAGATCAGTAACCAAAAATGGATACATTTTAAGCTACATGTGCTTCTTTAACTACAATTTTACAAGTGTGTATCAAATTGACTTATTGTTATTTCTTTGTTGTTGAGAGGTCGTAGTTTGACTTTAACAAAAAATAAATAAAGGTTTTAGTTTGTTGATTGTCCTATAAAATTAGGATTCGGTTTAACTTAGTGATAGAAGATAGCTATTAGGTTCAAGTTAATATATTACACTACTGCAACTATCACAAAATGTGATGTTTCAAGATTATCTTATAATAGTATAAATCTAATCTCACACATAAATAAATTAATTAATTTGGGACATATCTTACATGCGCCAACAACTAGTTATATATTAAAAACAAAAGTTCAACATGCATGAAGATTATACCATGCATGTGATGGATGATTTGCGAACTAAAGACTTAACAGTTTAAGCTAACCTCTACCACAAGTTTGCAACAAATGACAGCTTAAAAATAAACTAACTATTGAAAAATGTTTAAAGCCTAATATCTATACTAATATATTAAAAGACGTTACTAAGAAAGTCTATGTGCCATGTGGCACCTCCTCTAAGGTGCTAATGCAAGTGCTCTATTTCCATGTCAAACCTCTCAATTAAAAAAATAACATTGCGTAGTTACAAGGTATCGAACACATGACATTTGAAATGAAAAGTGAGAGTTTAACCATGAATCCAACATTACATCATTGTTTACTATTTCAAAATAAATATAATAAGGTCTTATATTTATGTCTCATTAAAAGACTTTTACAAGTAGTTAGATCCAAGTAGTTAGATCCCTAACACTTTAATGATAATAACAAGAGATTGTTATAGACATAAACTATATAGTCTGACCAATTTCTTATAGATAGTTAAGCTATTGCTTTCATTTCCAAACTTTTAAGGGTTTACTTTTCAAAATACCATGTAATTACTCATCATGTCATGACGTCAATTTTTCCTCACTAGACAAAAACTTACACAAAGTAATAAGCCGGGGCATCGCCCGGGATACTCACTAGTTTAAAATAAAATTATGGATGATTTGCAACAAATGTTTAAAGCTTAACTTATAAAAATACTTATGAGAATATGAACTCATACATTTAAAATCTTTTCTTTTAATATAAAATGAAGTAAGTATAATATTAATCATAATTCCAACCATTGTTAATAAAATCCCGATCCGGATCTTACGATCCTACGATTCTACGATCCGGAAGGACCTCACTGATACCGATCCTAGTAGGATCGTAATTTTGTAGGATCTTTTGATCCTACCCAACCACAAAAAATCACATGGTAGATCTTAGAGATGATTCAACGATCCCACGACTCTACGATACGATCCTATCATTAAAACGGAAACACCGGTCCAAACCTTGGACCGGACCGAATTAGACCGGTTTTGCACTTTTCCACACTTTTTTAAAACGTTTGATAATTATAAGGAAATATTATTAAAATAAACAATGAAAACTTTAATTGTTCAAGGTCTTTTTTGACACTTTAATGTAAATTAGTTACTAATAAAATAGATTTTCAAACATATTAAAGGAGAAAATTATATTTTTTATCTTCTATATTCATATTTTTGAATGAAAAACCGGTCCGGTCCAAGACCCGTTTTTATAGGGTTTTGGACCGGACCGGACCGAAGACCGGAAAATTAAAATCCTTGACCCGGAGACCGGTCCGGTTGTGACCGGTCCGGACCGAATTTTGAACAGCCCTAATTGTAGGATCTTATGATCCTACGATCCGATCCCACCAATTCGATTCTACCAACCCCTATGATCCAAAGTAGGATCCCGATCCTGATAACATTGATCCCAACCCTTGTTTGCAAATAACGTGTTCTCATTCTCACATCAAAACAAAGTTTATAAAAATCAATAATTAATAATTTTGGACACTAGACTAACTTTTTTGAACATGTCATATAACAAATCATAGCACAAGGTATTGTTTGGCTCAAAAACTAAACAAGATATCTAAATGTGAAATAAAGCATAATAATATATAATATTCAAACTATAAATGAAGCAATTACCCCGATAATGGATATAATAACAACAAGTTTTTTTTGTGAAATCAAAATTAATTCAATGATTTAAAGTCACACGATATCTACAAAATGAAGTAAAGTTAACAAAAAAAAATCAAATTGGATCCAATAAAAATTCTATGATGCCAAAATCACAACCATTCATAAGATTTAACAATTTTACAAACCCTCTTTCACATCGATGTTTGATTCAGTCTTCTACAAGGGGATCTATTGATCCGTTGTATTTTTGACGTAGAACTTGATTTGATTCAACCGGTTGTAGACGAAGAATTGATATCGCCCATAAAGCCACACAAATTCTCATCAACAAATCAATTTGTTAAAGAAAACAAAACAGTAATAAAAACAAAGTCCCAAAATTCTCACGAGAAGAGGGACAAAACCCAACATATGAGTAGACATAACCTAATACAAGGGTAAAGAACTCTCTACCAGAGTGAGTCAAAGTTTATTGTAAACAAAAACTTAGAAACAAATACCAATTTGGAAAAAGGGGCTTTTGACTCCCAATAGAGTTTCTAGAGAGGAAAGTGAGAGGACGGCTACCTTTGTTGGTTCCTAGTAGAAAGAGCTATGCACCCGTCTCCTTCCTTCAAATGCTCTTCAAATACTACTAGCTTCAGTAATTAAATTCCTTCCATTATCAGATCTTTTTGTAGTTCTTCCAAAATATTCAACTTCGCAAATCGAAGATTTCCTCGGCCACTCAAATAATTTCTCACAGAACCGCGATTCACAGCGTTGTTCATCTTCTGTGAACTCACTTCCCCCAGTAACCATTATTTTGAGCCACTCCAAAACACAAGCATTACTTAGCAAGTATTTTACCACATTAATCAATGCATCTTCTTTCTCAAGTAATATACGCAAAGGCATGTTCATCTCTACCCTCTTCAAATGGGTTAATATACGTGCTTTCGGTGTCAAATTAGGAGGAAACTCTATGTCTATCTTCGATTCAGCAAACGAACTAGTCATCAAATTCAAGGTAATAGCCTCTAAAACAGGACATAATTCGAGTAAGACGACTAACAACTCTTTGAATTCCTCATGTTCATCAAGCAAAAGAAATCTAACTTTACGAAATACTTCGTAAATGTCATCAAACGTTGTTGAACGAAAAACACTTGCATCACTTATATAAACTTCAGTTAACATTATAGGATTGCTCACGAAATAAAACTTTGCTCCATGACGAGAATTCACATTGAGATATTCCAATTTCGGAGCATTAATCTCAATGTTAGCATTTATATTCTGAGCTAAGATAACTCGCAATCGTTTGAGATTAAGACTAGAAAGATTTATAGTACCGAATAATCTTCCACGTTTAGTATAATCCACGTCAAGAGAGAAGTCTTCAAGTGATGGACAAGACTTAATTAGTTTCCCCAACAATGGCCATTGATGGTGAAGAATACATATTTTTAGTACCTTCAAATGCGGAAGATTAACTTCATTATCACATTTTTCGCGAAAACTCCAATGAAAAACACCCGCGAGTTCAAGTCTAACTAAAGAGGATATTAGAAATAAACTAGTTATAGATGGAAGAGAACGAAGCCATCGATGTGCATAACCTTTAGATAGTACCTTTAATTCCTTAACGTTGCTTCTATGAGAAAGTTGAGGAAAATATGGACTTGTACTAGGAAGGGGCACAGACGAAGGCCAAATGATATTAATTGTACACGTATGGATCATCATTTGTGGGAGAATTTGATTTAAGCCGTTCCAAAATTCGGAAGAAGGTATGGAAATGAAATCTATATTGATGGTCAAAGTTGTGCTTTGGGTCCAAAGATGCTGCCATCGACGCGATAAAAGGGTTGTGCCGATGGCAGTATCGAGGGGGATCTGAGAAAGTATATCGATGAGGATGGGGTCAGGAAGGGAGCTTAAACGGTCTGCTTCTTCACTGTTGTTATTGTCTTTGGGAGTCATTGCTCACAAGATTTTGAATGGGTTTAGGAGGGGGATCGAAGGGGAGGTTTTTGAGCCTGTTAGGTTCCATTAGGTTTCTTATATACTTAATACTTTCTCTGTTCTATATTAGTTAATAGTTAATCATAACGTTTGAGCTTTTACACGTACGATCCGCATTATTAGATTTATCTCGATATATAAATCAAAATATCAGCTTTTTACTTAAGGATTATTGAAGATACTAGTGATTAAAGTTATGGGTTGGGAGGCATGAAACTCTATATGTTGCAAATAATATAGAACGTGGAAAGTATCAAGGAAAATTTGCCAAAAAAAACCTTTTAAAAGTTCAATTTTGCAAAAAAAAAACCTTTTAAAACATTCTTTGCAAAAAGAAACCACAAACTTAATTTTTCTTGTAAGATGAAATCTATTCCCATTTTCCGGTGTGGGTTTTTGAGATGCATAAGAGTGGTGCTGCAGGTAATGGAAATAGGGGGTTAAAAGAAGATAGGACGGGTCAACTTCGGAATTGAGAAAAACCACATCAGATAATGGGAATAGGTTTTATCTTGCAAGAAAATTTAAGTTTGAGGTTTCTTTTTGCAAAGAATGCTTTAAAAGTTTTTTTCTTCGCAAAATTGAACTTTCAAAAGGTTTTTTTGACAAATTTTCCAAATATCAACTAGTTTTTGGAACCAAGCGATATCCGAGTAGCTTTTTTTTATGTGTTACATTTTAATAGTTTAAGATAATAATTGATGATATTTTTTTTCATTTGATTTCAAATAAGAGATATATCTTGGTGACAAAATTTTACTCAAGCAGTTAGAATCGGAATTCGAGATCTTTTATCCAAATCTTTTTGATCATTTTCCTTATATGTTAGATGAAGATAGAATCAGGATCCTTGAAGCATAGAGGCTTTCACACTCTATTTTCTAAGTACTTCATCCGTTTCCTTTTACTTGCAATGGTTTGACTTTTACACTATTCACCAACTCTACTTAGTTTATCTTTGATGATTTATACTTAAGGAAAAACATATTCATGTGGGATCTTAGCTTGTTAGATTCGTCTCAATGTATATATTTTCCGAATATATACTTTTCATAATCTTTAATTATCGGTAATTAAAGATATTAATGGTTGAAGTTATGCATTGGCAATCATGAAAGTCAAACGGTTGCAAGCAAAAAAGAAACAGAGGAAGTATATTGTCAAAAAGTCACTTCCTCAATTCCTATTTATTTTTCCTAGTTAGATGTTTTAAGAGAGAAAAAAGTCAAAGGAATAAAAACAAATAGAAACGGAAGGAGTACTTTATAAAAGCTCTTTAGTTATCAATTGTTACCATTTGCTGATTTTCGATGAGTTGACTTTTTGTTTCAATGTTAACCCTGGCGTGGTATGCATGAGGCATTATTTTTTTCATTTAGGCTATGTTCAGTTCACCTTATTTTTGCTTATTTCAGATCAGATCAGATCAGAAAAAATAAGTTCAGATCAGATCAGATTAGATCAGATCAGTTAAGTTCAGATCAGATCAGATCAGATAAGTTCAGATCAGATCAGATCAGATAAGTTCAGATCAGATCAGATAAGTTCAGATTATGCTTATATTTAAAAACTTATTATTATTATCATCATCATGATTATTATGATTATTAGTATTACTAATGCTATTATTGTTATTGAAATAATAATAATAATAATTATTATTATTATTATTATTATTATTAATATTACTTTATACAATTACTATTACTATTAATATTACTATTTACTAGTACATTTGTTCAAAAAGATTATTATTATTGTCGTTGTTGTACTTATTAATTATTAATATTGGAAATTATTATTAATGTCGTTGCTTTTATTATAAATGTCAGTGATATCACTATTTGAAGCTATTTGTGTTCAAGAAGAAGAATGTTCTTTTGGCATTTGTAAGTGTTCTTTTTTATATTTATTCTAATTAATAATTTTGATATGTGATGTTCTTTTTGATGTTGTACATGTAACGAACATGAAAATAGTATATGATGTTTATTTTTTAAAACAATTTTGGTAGAATAATATAGATTATATATTACTAGTTTATATAAAACATGAGTAGCATGGGATAACCTAATAGTGTTGTCATCACGTTCAAAAATTTTCCTGCAAAGGATTTCAACTTATCTTTAAAAACAAAGTTTATATAGAACAAGACAACGATATAAGAAGAATATTTAACCATTTTGTTCAAGATCATATGATTATATATATTTATAGGTTTATTTATAATAAAAAAGAACAATTTATTGATATAACAAAGAACATGTTGTTAGTTAAATCCAAACATGTCGTCAATATAAAAATAACATCTATCTTTTATTTTTAAAATGTGTTCTTTAAATAGATCTCGTATGCTCTTTCAGTATATGTTTTTTTTAATATCATTATATGTTCTTTTCATTACTACCTAAATTCTTATTATTAACAGACCTTGAACATGAGTGTTCTTTTATTTTTAATATTTTTGGGCCCCTTTCGGGAATCCCGTGGTAAGATGAATTTTCTCTGGGCTGTCCTCGCACAGGGTCACTCACCTAAAGACCCAACAAGCCCCAACCCCCCCTCCCCCACCCACAACAATATTGAAATATATGCTTCCACCAAGATTTGAACCTTGGTCTCCCATGTGGGAGGTAAGAAGCCATACCAATGGACCCAAGAGTCCTTAGTCTTTTATTTTTAATTGTATGTTCATATACTAATGTGCTCTTTTTAAAAAAAAAAACTAATTATGCTATAATAATAATAATAATAATAATAATAATAATAATAATAATAATAATAATAATAATAATAATTATTATTATTATTATTATTATTATTATTATTATTATTATTATTATGTTATCTATATTATTATTATTATTATTATTATTGTTATTATTGTTATTATTATTATAATATTATTTATATGATTATTATTATAAAATTATTATTATCTGATTATTATTATTATTATTATTATTATTATTATTATTATTATTGAAAGTTGTGCATAGTAATAAAATGATAGTAATAGTAATACTAGTAATGAAATACAAAGTAATAATAATATGTTTTATAAAAGATAAGTTCAGTTCAGATCATATCAGATCAGATCAGAAAAAATAAGTTAAGATCAGATCCGATAAGTTCAGATCAGAAAATTTCAGGTGAACTAAACATAGCCTTACTCTCCCTTTCCTCATTCTCCCACTCAATTGTTATTGCCTTTGGGAGCATTGCTGACAAGATTTTGGAGCTTTTGGATGATTTTAGCCTTTTAGGTGGACGTAGATTTATATATATACAACTAACAAAATGTCTCTTAAAGCTAAATTAAGTATAAGTCATATGAGTTGGAGTACCGTTGAAGACTTGAAGTAGGTGTTAGAATGAGGAATACTCCCTTAGGGAGGCTATGCATATTATTCATCATATATATATTAGGGTACAAGGATATCTAATTACCATAAATACATTAGGTTAATTATGTATACAACGATACTACACATATTTACAATATATGTACTCTAACACACCCCCTCAGTTGGAGCAGGAGGAGGACGAATGCTAAAACTGGAACGAAAATCTGCAAACAAGGGTTGAGGAAGTCCCTTGGTGAAGATATCCGCAAATTGGGAGGAAGAAGGCACATGGAGAACACGGATAAGACAAAAAGCAACCTTCTCACAAACAAAATGTATGTCCAGTTCCACATGCTTTGTACGCTGATGTTGAACTGGGTTATGAGACAGCACTGATATTATCACAATAAACAATTGTGCCCCGCTTGAGGGGACAATGTAACTCTAGAAGAAGGTTGCGAATGGAGGCGGTTTCAACTAGTACATAAGCGACACCTCTATATTCAGCTTCGGCACTGGAACGAGACATGGTGGCTTGCCGCTTAGAGGACCATGAGATAAGATTATCACCAAGAAACACACAATATCCCGAAGTAGAACGATGAGTATCCGGACAACCACCCCAATCTGCATCAGTATAGGAGACTAAACCCGAAGCCGGAGTGGAGGAGAGATGCATGCCATAATCAAGGGTCCCTTTTAGATAACGTAGAACACGTTTGAGAGCATGAAAGTGAGGCTCGCGGGGTGCATGCATAAAGAGACATACATGATGGACGGCATAAGAGAGATCAGAACGAGTGAAAGTAAGATACTGCAGAGCCCCAGCAAGTTGACGATAAAGAGTACGTAGGATCATCAAGAAGCTTCCCACTACAAGCACTAAGTTTGGACTTTGTATCCACTGGAGTAGCAGCTGACTTACAAGAAGACATATCAGCTCTAGCAAGAACCTCCTGTGCATATTTCCGCTGACAAAGAAACATGCTATCCTTGGTACGAGTCACAGAAATACCAAGAAAATAATATATAGGACCAAGATCCTTTATTGCAAACTCGATACTGAGACGAGCAATAATACGAGTCCTGAGAGCATCTGTAACACCCCAGAATTTCAAAGCGAAAAAAAAGAAAGAAATAATAATAGTATTAATAGGACGATGGTGGAAACATCGTCTTCTGGGAATGTCACTACTACAAGAAATGCGTTTAAATAACTAAGTGATAAACCAACATAAGTAAATAGTATAAATAAATTAAATTAATTAGAGTAATATCCATAAGATAAAACTAACTCTTCAACTAACTAAAAGTCTAGGCCTAAAACATCTAACATTTTAATGCTCACATCTCAACCCGAGCCCAAAACCAAAGAAGATTCCCATCAACATCACCTGCAAAATATATCAACAAACATCCACAATCAGTGGGGAGTAACTAGCAGTTCTCCCAGAACAAAAGAAATCAAAGTCTATTCCAGACATAGATTAGTAAGAAAGGAAAGAATAAAGTCAAGTCAACTGCAATATCCATCCACTTCCATATAACTCACAAATAACGCAAATGAATAATAAATAGCAAGTGAATTGGATTAAAATAAATAAATCATTTCAAGAGTATTTTTATAAAAATAAAAGTATAGGTAAAACAAGTGATTGAGTCAGAAACCGAACGCTAGTGAAGCGCAATTCACTTCCTAAGGTTTGTCAGATCGCAATCTCCAGGTCAGTCTATGGGCTTACGTTCCCCACTACCTGTGTCTAAGAATGGCCAAACTCCCGATGCAGGGTAGAACACGCAGAACTCCCTGACCTATCGGACGACAACAATTAACCCAGGTGTACCCCTAGATCGCAAACCAGGTGGTTGGCATGTTCTTCACCGGGGAATACATCTATCCCACTGGATGTTCTTATCTCAAAAATAAAATCATAATTCATAAATATCATCAAAGTATCATTCAGCTCAAATATATTCGTCAAAAGGGATGCCACCCGGCCTTATACCCATAATTCATCAAAAGTAATTCTTCAAAAATCCTCAAAGTAGTAACTTACAATCTTGCAACAAATATCTCCAACCACAATACTTTGAACATCACTAAGCATCAACAATGATAATGAAATAGTTTTTACAACACTAACAGCATCAATCAGAAATGCATCACCAATTAACTCCAAGGCTTATTAAATAAATGAATAGTACACAATTAATCATTTTTACATAAATCAAACATCAACATAATAATACCAATAATACTTACATCAACCTACTAAACACCAGCATCCAAGAACATAAAATATCACAAATTATTTCTGATTAACAAGCTCTCAAATAATTAAAAAGAATATTCTCAAATTCACAACAAAAACACGATAATAATTATTAAACTAATAAGTACGATGAGTAAAATAACAAAAAAATTATATTACGACCATTATGGCCCCAATGACATGGTACAAATTTTATTTATAATTTTCGGACTCTATAAGTATTTTTAAACATTAATTTACAGAATACTCAATAAAGCCAATATAATAATTAAAGATAGAAATAAACGCCCAAAAATTACCAAAAATTCACATAACAAGCATAAACTCACATTAACATATAATATGCAAAGAAATGAATTTTTTGGCTTTCAGAAATAATTTTCACGATTTATATACTGACATACATGAAAATGTAAAAACAGATAAACCAATTAAATAAACTTGTAAACAGTAGACAAAAATTATTACAAGGCATGAAATACATATAAAACATATAACATGCTTCACTAAAAATAATTGCAGCAATTATAACATTCGTTCGCTATTTATTTTGCAAATAAGCCATAAACGCATAAATTACCAAATAAATCAAATAAATAGTATAAATCAAACGAAAATTATTTTGCTGCACATAATATTCACACAACATACATCAAGAACATTCACATATAATTTCATCAATAATTTCATACAAAAAGTATTTTAAACAATTTCCTTGCGTAATAATTTAATACCGAAAAATACTCTAATCTCTATCGTTCTAAGATAACTACTAGTTACCTGGAACTTCGGGAGGAGAGCTGAGTCTAAAGAGATAGTTAAGAGTTATGCATACAATCCAATTCCTCTTCTAGCCCCAAAGCACAACGAACGATAATTGTAGCAACAAGTCACTAGGCGTTTTCTTCTTGAACGTTGAAAACTCTTATTTCGTACTGCTCTGTTCCGACCACGATTCCTGGTGACTGAAAGATCTGATTCACAATCGCTCCGGTTAAAGTGAAGATCAAGATGGTATAAACGTGCTGTTCAAATTTGAGAATGATCTAACGGTTAGATCTCCAGATATGGTCAATTTCGTGAAGGTGTGACAGGAAAAAACCGGGATGAACCCTTCTCTTCTTTTTCTCTTCCCTTCCTCTCTTTCTTTTCTTGAAAATGGAGTGGGTTAAATTAGAATGATGCTGAATTTCTCTTATTAAAAATCAGAAGTTATTGGCAAGGAAAAACGAAGGGTTTAGGAGAATGTTAATGAGGGATTAAATGAGCGGTTACAAGATATTCAAAGGTTAGCTTAATAAGCACTAAAACTCTTCATCCTCCACTCCATAATTACTGATTTTCGGCCAGCATGATACGCCACACGTGATGCAACATTTCATCGGTCCAGCAACGTTACAAAAACGCTACGCGACAAAACTGCATCCTAAACGCCTAAATAAATAACGAAACTAATATAACCTTTAAAATAAATAACTAACAACTTAAAATAAATATATATAAATATATCGCAACATATAAAAATATATACACATTTTCACAACACATTCCAAAATAATCTAAATAATAAATTATTTATTTTTACGAAAAATATCATTTTAATGTAAACAAACGCCAAAAATAAAGGGTGAAAATTACGGGGTGTTACAGCATCAGACGAACATGCAAGAATAATATCATCCACATATAAGAGAAGATAGACAGTAGCAAATCCCTGACGATAAATAAATAAGGAAGCATCACTCTTGCTGTGCACAAAACCCAAAGAAAGAATATAAGTCGCAAACCGCTGATACCAAGCTCGGGGAGCTTGCTTCAAACCATAAAGGGATTTGCGAAGAAGACAAACATGTTTAGGCTTGTCTGGATGAACAAACCCGGGTGGTTGATGCATGTAAACAGTCTCCTGAAGATGACCATGAATAAAAGCATTCTTCACATCAAGCTGATGAATAGACCATTGACGAGAAACTGCTAAACTCAAGACTGTACGAATGGTAGTAGGCCTCACAACCGGACTGAAAGTCTCACCACAATCCACCCCTACCTCCTGACTCTTACCATTGGCCACCAAATGAGCCTTGTGACGCTCAAAAGTACCATCAGACCGCTCTTTGTGAGTAAAGACCCATAAACAACAGACAACATTTGCATCAGACGGACGGGGAACCAAATCCCAAGTATGAGTGTCAATCATAGCATTATATTCATCACACATGGCATTGTACCAGTTAGGGTCTTGGAGAGCACGAGTAGGGAAGCGAGGAATAGGGGAAATTTTAGGTGTGGAGGAAGTAAGAAGAACAAGACTAGCGTACTACTAGCGTACTTAGAATTAGGCTTAAAAATTCTAGATTGGGCTCTAGTCTGCATAGGATGGACTGATTGAGAGGAAGAGAGGGAGGATAATGGGCCTGGGGAAGCGCCAGTGGGCGCGGGAGAAGGAGGAGGGGAAGTTGGGCTGGGACGCGGGTCTGGAGAAGAGGGGGGAGAGGGGTCCGTGTCTGGGCCAGGTTGAGGGGAAGTAGGAGTTGGGCCCAGGGGAGGAGTAAGAGGGAGGGAATCCGTGTGAGTGTGATGAGGCGAAGGGGGCCCAGCACGCCTAGCGCTAGGGGAAGGAAGTGGACCCTGCTGAACAGGCCCAAGCGAAGAAGGAGAATTGGGCTGAATGAGAGGGGGATGAGTTGTGGACTCAGGTTCAGCATCAAGGAACTCAAAATCAGCAGCATGAGGAGTGTACTGAGCTGAATAAGGAAATTGAGTCTCGTCAAAAATTACATGACGAGAAATGATGACTTTATGAGTTGTAAGATTAAGACACCGATACCCCCTATGAGAGAGAGAATACCCAAGGAAAATGCACGGAGCTGAATGTGGACTCATTTTGTGAGGAGAAGTAGATGAGAGATTAGGGTAACATAGACACCCGAAAGTATGAATATGATCGTAAGAAGGGACTTTGTTATAAAGAATGTGCATGGGAGTAAGGTTATGAAGAAGAGGAGTAGGTCGAATATTGAGTAAATAAACTGCCATATTCAATGATTCAACCCAAAAAGTAGGAGGAAGAGAGGCATGAAATAAGAGACAGCGACAAATGTTATTAAGTGTGCGAATCATACGTTCCGCTTTACCATTTTGAGGGGACGTATTAGGACAAGAATGACGCCAAATCATGCCATGGGTAAGGGAAAACAAAGTGAAAGGGGCGTTATCATATTCACGACCATTATCACATTGTATAGCTTTAATAGATAAATTGGGTTTTAACATAAGCATGGAAGCGCACAAAGGTGGGAAACACATCCGATTTATGTTTGAGAGGATAAACCCACACATAATGAGAATAATCATCAAGAAACAACAAATAGTATCGAAAACCAGTAGGACTATTAAGGGGATAAGTATACAAATCGGTGTGAATAATATCAAACGGAGCATAAGATTTAGTCAAAGAAACATTAAACGGAAGATGACAATGTTTGCCTAATTGGCAGCCATGACAAACGAAAAGAGTCTTTTTATTACAGCAAATAAAACCATTATTAGTAAGATAACTAAGAACTTGAGCTCCAGGATGTCCCAAACGATTATGCCAAACTTCAGAGGGAAGAACAGCTAAAGTAGAAGAGGAAGATGAGGATGGTGAAGCTGATGAAACGGGATAGAGGTTGCCCACACTATTGCACCTCTTCAAGAGTTGGCCCGTCTGTAGGTCCTTCACAGAAAAACCAAAAGGGTCAAATTCAACGGAGACTGAGTTATCAGAAGTGAATTGACGGACAAAAACTAGATTTTTAATGATGTTAGGTGCATAAAGAATATTTTTAAGAGTGAGGGAAGGGGAAGAGGGAGATAGAGAAGTGCTACACGAACCCATAACTGGTATTTTAGAGCCATCACCAACCAAAATGTGTGAATGAAAATTACGCCAATTGACAATAGAAGAATTCATACCTGAATGGTTCATAAGATGAGAAGTAGCCCCAGTGTCCATATACCAGTTTGGATCCGGAGGTTGTAGAGACAAAGCATTGAAAAATGTTGGTAATTCAGTGGGTTGATAGCTGCGTGGAGCAAGCAAAGCTTGCTGAACCTGTTGTTGTTGTCTCGGCGGTGGGCCCAAAAGCCCCTGTTGCTGGCCCGTTGCAGATTTCCACCGGGTAGGAGGTTGAGAAGGATACGGACAAGGGGGTAATAAATCTGTGGGCCCCACTAACCAACCCATGAAGGATAAAATAATGGTTGGGCTTGAAGATTATGAGAATTACGTTGCTGTTGTTGCCCACCATTATTATGATAATTATTTTTACCCTTCTGCTTCCCTTTGTACTTACCAGCGTGTGGCTTGCTACCACCACCACCATGGGTTGGCTGCGAGGACGGAGGAGGAGACGGATCTCCGGCCAGCAACACCGTATCACCGGCGATAGGAGGAGCCTCGTTCTAATAGTAGGGGAACAACGAGACTCGATCATATAACCTTTCATGGATGGGAGTTCATGCCAATACTAAAATTGTTTGATTGCCTAATATATAATTAGTTATGCCACAAACCATATAATAATTGTATAAGTTGTATTCCCTAAATTTTTCAGCGTAAACATGTGGGCTGACTTCTCTAATTTGAGTTTCTTTTGGAGATATGGTTCAAGAACTTTAACATGTCCATTATATTTCCAGATATCATTTGAACATCTAAACTGATGACTTGAATATGAAACTTTTTTTTTTTTTGGAAAAAAAAGCTCAGTTTAGGTTGCATTTTGTTGGATGTAAAACATTTTCAATGTAATATGATTTTGCATGTAAAACATTTTGCAATGGAAAATTCAATTGCAAAGCTTATTTTCCTTTGTTTGGTTCAATGTAAAAAGAGCTATGAAAAAGAGAAAAATGGAAGGGAAAGGGAGAGGATGGATAAGAGGAGAGTAAAAGGTTGCTAAGGAGGAGGGAGGAAAATGTGTTTTCCCTTCTTTCTTTATTTTTTTTAAGGAAAATGATTTTCACCTATACAAGAGCTCTTTTTCATTGATGAAAAACTTGTTTTACACCCCTTACCAAACCAAACAACGGAAAGTGAGAGGAAAATGAAAACTCATTTTCATGGAAAATGAAAAACTTGTTTTACACCCTACGTGGCTACGTCCCTACCAAACGGAGCCTAAATTGATACAGATGTTGAGAAAAGTGATATGGGTTCATAAACTCTGCCATCGAGACAATAACACAGTGGTGGCTGCACCTGTAAGGAGGGGGAGTAATGAGAGAATATTGATGGGGATATCATCAGGAAGTCAGCTTAGTCTGATCTGTCTTCTTCTTCACCCTCTTCTTTATGGTTGTATCCTTTGCCAACCATTTCTTTTCCTGTTTCTGTTGAAAATTAGAGAACCATGAACTTGGAAAACTAAGAAACAAATACCATTAGCTAAAGGACTACTAATAGAAAACTATCAAACAACAATGCGTAACATCAAATTCCATTATTGAGAAAAAAATTTACAAAGCAGTTGACTACTACATACAAATGGTAGTTTGAGAACAAAGCAAATTTTAGAAACAAAGAAGAAAATATTTTGCATTACCAACAAATCGTAGTACATAAACACATACAATGACACAATGTAGAAACACAAGACAACCAATAAAAAATGCAACGAAATCTTCCGTGCGTTAGGGATGCCCTCAGCACCGAGAAACATGTACTAGGGTGTATGTGTGACTCGTTTAGATTATAAACTGGAACAAAAGTTTATTATAGTAGTTTCTGTAGGAAATAATCAGTATGATTGATGTACTCATGAAGAACAAATATATAAACGATATTGATACACAATATACAATATATAGAAGAAACTTATCTGCAGATAACAATCAACTGAACTTGATTTAATTCCACAAGAACAACGTTGCGCCGTGGAATGGAGGCCACTGCCTTAGAAACGAATTTTGCCATCTCCGGTGCGAATTCCTGATGACGTTCGTCCCCCAAGGTTCACACAACGATCCCCGACTCCGTGCACCCGGATCAAGGATTGGAGTTTTTCAAGAACTGCTCAAAACTCGAAGAAAGAGGTTGGCCATGTGTTTAGGTTAATGAAAAATTAAACCATAGAGGGAGGAAAACGGCCAAGAAGGTATTTATATAAAGGTTATAAAACAACTCCGAAACAAAATCGGAAATAAGAAGAAAGTAAAATACTTCGGATATCTCGGAAACCGCGAGTCGCGGTAGGCCTGCTACCGCGAGACACAGACGAGCACCGCGAGTCACGGGGGCCACCGCGAGTCACGACACCCACCGCGAGTTGCGGCAAGCCCTCGCCAGAGATCTTCGCGTTTCAACTTGGATGAAATCCAACAATCCCCCACAAACGCGAATACATGAGAAACAAGAAATGAGCAGTAAAAGGAAGGTTTGATACTTACAAACTTGTGTCCAAGGATTGAACTAGCAT
This sequence comes from Beta lomatogona, assembly GCA_947646795.1. Classification (NCBI taxonomy): domain Eukaryota; kingdom Viridiplantae; phylum Streptophyta; class Magnoliopsida; order Caryophyllales; family Amaranthaceae; genus Beta; species Beta lomatogona. Next base: position 28,854 of record CANSNZ010001524.1, read on the forward strand.
GTTAGTGAGATGGGGTGTCCCCTCACCTACAAGTGTCCACTGGATTGAACTTGTAGGAGAGAGAAGGGACCCGATAACACATATCTTACCCTCAGAGCTTGAGAAACTCCGCGTTATCCATGAATTGCCTCTTGAACAACATACAACAATGTTGATCATACAATTCATATTCCTTTTAAGACAAGTCACATGTCTTTCAAATGATTGTGAACATACACACAGTTCAACAATCCTGGCCATCACCCTGAGATTCCAGTGAGCGCTCTAGAATGCCTACAAGTACGACATTCGACAGAAGGAGGCCATCCCTTCACACTCTAATCTGATGTTCTATTACGTTCAAATAAAATTTGAATCCGCCACAAAAGCCATAGAAACATCAAGTCCATTACGTTCAATTAAATTGAATCAGCCATAAAGGTCATGGACTCCAACACAACCCCTGCCAGTTGCCGCCGAGTACCATCAGCTCTACTAGTCAAACCACCATAAAGGCTATAGACTCTCACGATCCATTAGGTTTGAACAAAGTAAACCATCCCTTTTACTGGACTATGATACCGACCATGTGAGATCATGCACAAGGCATCACAACGGTGTAACCATCAAGTCCATTCCAAGGACCACCCAAGCCTGCTGGGATATGGAAACATTAAGAGCGGTCAAGCTCAACCTTACATATAATATCTCATTGTATGCCACATACAACATCACATTGTATGCCACGGTGTGTTTATAAGTCCTGTCTTAGAGCTATATATACATTAAGGACACTCACTGTCCAACCTGATATCTATGAATCTACCAAGTTCATTTGCCAGTTGAACCACCCAAAGATTACAAATTCATCAATCTATCAAGCTCAAACAAATTAAGCCACCACAAAGGTAATGGATTGTCCTGTCACTATACCATCAAGCTCACTATTGAAACCACCAAGTCTGGTAATGGATCCTCACACATCCATTAAGTTTGAACTAGCTGAGCCACCAACTGGTTATGGTTATGTGACCTCACGTGAGCATGGCAAGTCCCAACACGGGATCTCAAAAGCATCCATCAGGTCCTCTCAGTGAACACAACACTAATCTGTGCATGATTTTGTCCATGTGTGCCTCCATTGCCTTCACATGACAATGTACATAAGCACCTGAAATATCACAATGTAAATAAGTGAGTATTTCATTTCCCCCACAACGGGCAACTTGCCACTGATTTCCTCATCAGTCGGCTTCCTGACTCAATCAGTTCAACTCAATGAACTTATTCTTATGGTTGACTCTGCAACACATCTTACTTTGCATCTCCTCAACAAAGTAACCAGTCAAGAACAATATGCCAACATATACACTTATAAACATATAAGCATAATTATTTAGAAAATCATTTTCTAGAGACATGTTCATAAACATGCATACATAACGTAATAGTTCATACTGATTATTCAACTACCTGTTACAAACCATGTTCTCTTAACAATATTGAGATAAAAGGTGACTTTACCAATACATTGGCATTACATCCATGAACCACATGAATTATCTCATCCCCAACTTCCATCTTGGCTCAAGAATTGAAACCTTTAGTTTCATAAAGACATCAAGAGTGTGGACATCAAAGACATAAGATCAATCATAGACACATGATCACCAAACAATGTCAAATCGATCAATATCACTCAAACAAGTACCATCATGAATAACCAAGATACAAAACTTAGTTCATCACACAGAACTAATTATACAAGTGGTATAAACTATAAACCACCTACAGACCATTCAAGTCTTCTCACTAAGGAAACCTTACAGGTCAACTCCAAATCCCGGAAGATCTAATGACTCTTCCTTCTCTAAGATGCCATTCAAGTATGCACTTTACGTATTAACTTGATACGTAATCAAATAACACGATCCCAAAGCAAACACAGCCACTGCCCTAGGCAAACTTAGCAACAGGTGAGATAACTACATAGGTCAATATCAAAACATTAATGAACCTCAAACCCATGTACCTTGCCCATAGCTTTCCAAGCTTACAACTTCAAAGTCTATTGAAGGTCAACACACAACCGAAGTATCAACTATGGTCTGGCAAAGACATACAGAGCGAGCATGCCAGGTCACTAAAGAGTCATGTTCGAGCTAGCTTTTCTCTAAGCACTGGCCCCAATCAAAAGTCATAACATCCCCTTGTGAATTGATCATCACTTCTAGAGACTAACCCCTAGACTGCACATAGTTGATCAACAATGTCAACTTTCTAACCACGGATGTTACAAGTAAGACTGGACTTTGCTAACTTAGAGAATTAACCTTTAGCTACTCCTTTGCTGAACTACACATCAACAATACTAGGAGAGGCACCAATTAGAATCAGGCGGCAAACACATAAACATGACTACTGAACAATCATATCAATGACTAACAAATCATCAATGATATCATGAGATTCATCCAACATAGCTTATTCAAGAAGAAATAAACACATCATCAAATTCAGCACAACAACAGCCACAGAGAACTAAATCCTCACACCAACTGTGCAAAGAAGGATAGAATTCCGACCGTAGTTAGAAACCCTCACAATCAGAACATGGAGAATAACTAACAGCTCATCAGCTTATCTCACATATATAGGCCATAACTTGCCGAAAATGACGATAACCCCCACATGAGAGATGATACCCGAAGATGGTCTGAAGAATACTCATAACCCTCTTAAAAACCCTCATGTTCCTTCATCCTTGAATGATTTCACTCACTCGGCACACAACCACCATTAACCTCAAAATTCTGCTTATTTGCAAGGAGTCCCAAATGGTCTCACCTAGACCCGTAACAAAAGGAATGCTATCCTCTAATCAATAAACACATGAAACGTGAAAGCATTCACCAATCATTACTCCAAGTTTACCAAAGAAGCTAAGTCCTCAAGAATTAAGTCAAATAATTCAATAACCCTAATAGACACAACTATGGGGTTACTCCAAGACACAACTTAGCGCTAGAGTTGCAACTAATAAACCCAAAGGTCAATCAACCAATCCAAAAGTCCATATGACTAAACATGGTCAACAATTTTAAACTCTACAAGGGTATTAAAAAGCAACTCTAAACAGCCAAATGTACAACATGTATACAACACATACAATGTAACAAGCAGAAGTATATAATTCATGGCTCAAGGAAACAAACAAGAGTTCCCAACTATATTAAATCCCATGGAAGTTCCCTTCCTCCCCCTCACTTACCACTGTGAGGCTAACTGACTCACTAGTCAGTCCCAAACATTAATTTATTCCTCAAAAGGCACAACAATTGCCAAAATGCAGGTATAAATTAGATACCAAACAATGTGCCACATAAAATAAATTACACAAATAAGCTGAACTTGGGACATTAGCCATAAGAAAGATTTGGAACTTCCCTTTAGCCAAGTTGGCCTGCTGAAGGTGCTATGAATTTCACATAGTCGCCATTCCTCCAACTCCCCTTTGCTTGCTTGAATGTTTCAACCTCTAACTCAACCCTTACAAACCTAACATGTCACAAAATTTACTGTTATATATGAAAGGGCACATAAAATAATTCATGTAAATAGGTTAGAGTACAAGATTAAGTTAAGGAGGAAACTTCCCTTGTAATACGTCATATTAACAACATCCAATTGACTTATCTAATAGCTATATATCAAAAAAACTCAATGAGACGTATAACCTTGGAGTTTACTTAGCTTCCTGCTGCATCAATAACTCAAGAAGGGACCTCAGTTTTGGTCATCAAACCAAAACTTGACAACAGACGCCATATTCAAAGGATTGATATGAAAAGTGACCCTTCAACCAAGACTATCAAGATTTGAAATACTTCATTATATCACTGCACACTCCCTTCAATTTGTGCAACATTAATTCCACCGCCAACAAAACGAAAGCTTCATGAAGTTGACATAATTTTTCAACTCAATAATTAATGGCAGAAATTCCATCTTGCCGACACAGGAACAAATGAAAGGTAATTGTCCTTCGGCATACTTTATATGAAAAGAATATCGACAAATCTGATTCCTTATGATTCGTCTAACCCAAGGAGAACACATACACTGGTTCCATCCAATTCAAAGAATCAACAGAAGACATATGCTTCTAAATTTTCCACCTCAAGTCTATACACAAGACTTAATTTTTCTAACCATACCTAAATAAATAATCAATACTCAAGGAATCCTTTCCAAGGTAGATAATTGAAATTAGGTTAGAATAAATTGTATATCAACATAAATAAAACAATCTGAATATATTCGTTTCTAAATTGTAGGAAATAATCAGTATGATTGATGTACTCATGAAGAACAAATATATAAACGATATTGATACACAATATACAATATATAGAAGAAACTTATCTGCAGATAACAATCAACTGAACTTGGTCTAATTCCACAAGAACAACGTTGCGCCGTGGTATGGAGGCCACTGCCTTAGAAACGAATTTCGCCATCTCCGGTGCAGATTCCTGATGACGTTCGTCCCCCAAGGTTCACACAACGATCCCCGACTCCGTGCACCCGGATCAAGGATTGGAGTTTTTCAAGAACTGCTCAAAACTCGAAGAAAGAGGTTGGCCATGTGTTTAGGTTAATGAAAAAACTATAGAGGGAGGAAAACAACCAAGAAGGTATTTATATAAGGGTTATAAAACAACTCCGAAACAAATTCGGAAATAAGAAGAAAGTAAAATACTTCGGATATCTCGGAAACCGCGAGTCGCGGTAGGCTTGCGGCAAACTACTGTGAGACACAGACGAGCACCGCGAGTCACAGCGGCCACCCCGAGTCGCGACAATCCCTCGCCAGAGATCTTCGCGTTTCAACTTCGATGAAATCCAACAGTTTCATGAACCAAATTAAATCATTCAAATCATGAAGTCTCAATTTTCGAAATATATGCCCAATTTAGTAGTGTTATAAAACATCATATTGAGGAATCCAACATAAATACTAATATCTATCATATTTTCCAAGACTCCAACTGGGAGCTACAGAAATAAAATGTGAACTTCTATTCATCGCCCTAAAAGTACTTAAAATCGCCCCCAAAAAAAGTAGAAATTACATCTGTAACACCCCCAAATTTCTTTCTTTTTGAAGAATATATTTTAATATAAAACACTTGAGAAACTTGAGAGTATTACTGCCACGTGATAACGTTAAAGGCTTTAATATTAACTACTAACTGAACTTGAAACTAATGCAGCGGAAATAACTTAAATAATTTCTCTTTATTAATATAAACTTTATTGTACAACTATATAACAAGAAAAATAAAATAACAACTCCTTGACTAATTATGATTCCTCACTAGCTCCCCCATATGAAGTATGCATGCATCATATCAACCTGTAAAATCTGCTCGCCAAAATCGGGTCATCACAGGGACAAAGCCATAAAACAAAACAAATAAAAGCGTGTCAGTAAAAATACTGAGTACATGTATATGCGGAGTATTAACACTTTATTTAATTTAACATTTGAAATATTTAATTTCGAAGAACCTTTCTGGATACTTGATAATACTTGTATAATATAAAGTATATAACCTTGATAAAAATCCTTTTTCCTTGCCTAGGTACCTTTCCTAAAGTGTGCACACCCCCCAAGTTTAGTATTCCTTAATGAGTCTATGACGAGGGGAACTACCTTGTCCACATGACTTATACAAAAAGTACATGGGTAAAATATAATAGCTACCGTTTTTGTTAATTAATAACAAGACGTGGCTTCTTTGTAATTGTGATCATAAAAGATCATATAACTAATAAAAATCTTTCGGAAATAATACTCCTTTAAATGAATAATAATTCTTATGTGAAACCTTAGCCATATAAGAGGCATAAAATACTTGAGCTTTGAAGTAATCTATAAAAAAAAACACTAATGATACTAATGGTAATTCCAACAACTATACCGATTACAGTTTAGTATTAGTGACGCAAGTCAAGTAACTCACATATATGTATAATAAAAGTCAATGATCACCTAGTATATATTCGTGATGCCATTCAAGTAATTAACTCACATATATATGTATAATAAAAGTCAATGATCACCTAGTATTCGCTAGTTCAGATGGATACTCTCAAGCCCTATTGGCAGCCACAGTTTAAACAAGCTGGTTATTCTTCCTCAAATTACTATAAGCATATGATCGACACCTATTATCATTTATCACCTTAATACCTTCCTTTATCTCTTAGTTTGGTATAACAATGAAACATATTATTGGAGATCAAAAGAAATCTTAGTCTTGAATATTAATAATAACTTACACGTATCCACATGTTGTTCATAGTTAAACTCAAATAAAACATGTATTTCAATCCAAATAATAAACCTAGAAACATGATACTATGCATGCCAAACATTTATTAAAGATCCACCTATACACGCACCTTGAAAATTAATAACTACTAGGGAGAAGAGAGAGAAGGTAGGCTAAGAGGGAGAGAGAGTTTTAACTTGAGAAAAGAGATGTAATCCTCAAATTTGGTGTGAAAAATATGATGGGTGGAGACCCCTATGTATACTAGTTGGACAGGTAGAGTCATATTAGAGTTAGGAAACTAAAAGATGGGTTTTTGAGAAAAGATAATTAATTTTTAACTAAGATACACTAGCATCGGGGAATATTCCCTAGGATAAATAATCTAGATGCTTAAAATCAAAAGATAAATAAAGTTAACTAAATTTTGATAATCATGACTTTGGTTCCTGGCGGTGAATTGCCGTCGGCCAAGTTTTGATAATTTTTTTTTTTCTTATTAAAATATTTTTAAGTTTTCCAAACTGATTACTTGGATTAGATTTGTGAACTTAAGCCCAATACCTAATTTGGGCTAGAGTCTATTTGAAAAACCCATAATCTATCATAAAAGCCTATTTAGAACCTTTATAATTAATAAAAGAATAAAAAGCCTTTTTAGTATATAAAACCTTTTAAAAAAATTATAACTAATAACTTACTAAAAATACGGAGTATTACAAACTACCCCCCTTAAAAGAAGTTTCGTCCTCGAAACTTAACGCATGCAATTAAGAAATAAAGCGGGTAATTCACATATACTATAAACTTCCTATAAAAGTAAGCTGGCTCACTTAATAACTCATGAAACAAGTCAAAATTAGGTCAAAAATAGCGTTCTAAGGTCAAACGCGCGAAACTCTATCGCATTCTATCCCCCTTAAAAGGAGTTACGCCCCCGTAACTCGCTAAGACTTAAAACTTGACTAAAATATTTTTTTCACCAACTTTGTAATACAAATAATATAAGAATCATTAGTTGACTTTACAAAAATCACTAGATAGATTATACCTTCGAAAAAATCTTTTGAGCTTTGAAAATTAACCTCTTTTTTTTTTTTAAGGTAATAATAATAGAAGTATTTGCCTTCAATAATAAATCAACATAATAAAGAAAATATTTAAATAAGTCCAAAAGGGTATAGTTTATGACAAACTAAAAAGTTTTATAAAATTTGAGTAGGAAAATTTTCCAAATTCTAGAATAATAAAGAATTTCAGCTTAACACTAATGACAAGTGTTGTAGGAAAAATATTTGAGGGAAATACTAAAATGTTATGAAAATGCTATAATGTAATGAGAACCAAAGAATTTTATAAAACCCTTCGCAAGTTTTACTCGAAAACGCCTTTATTTAAAAAAAAATAGACTTGCTTTCTCCTTAAAAAGCTTCAAAAACTCATGAAGAACTCACAATGACTAAAAAAAAAAAAAAAAAAAAAAAAACTCCTGATCCTAATTTATTACAAATCAAATCATTTCATCATTCATAAGCAACACTTGTAAGTATAACAACACAACATATACTTGAAGAAAAATAAACTTCCTTACTTAGGTCCTCAAAACTAAAACTCCTCGAAATTCATCTTCAATTTTTTTTCTTAAAGTACCATAATTAATATTCTCTCAAAATAGACAGTAGTCAACTAGGACTTGAGACAACAAATAAACAACATTGCTTGAAATTTATATAATATTTATTTTAATAAAATTAACTCCTTCACATAATATATACTCAATGCTTAAATCCATAAGACAAAAATATAACTACTTTTTCCAAAATCAATTACCTTGATTGACTAGTTTATTCCCTTTTCTCCTATATTAAGCTCTTGATTTTTTTTTTTTCCAAAAAAGTATGTTTCTTCCATTATTAAAGTCACTTGACTCCTTTGATAATTGATATACCCCATCCTTTATAACTCTTTATAACAACAATAATACACTACTATTCAATCAAGAGTTCAAGACTACTTCTAAAAATAATACTCCTCTTGACACCCAATAATACTCGAAAATCAACTTAGCATACATTTAGAGAATCCTGGTATCTTACTTCCACCTTTTAAAACAAAAAGGATCCAAATGAACCTACTAAAAATTCAAATATGGTCTTTCGTACTTTCTTTGTTTTACTATAACAATGATAACTCCTTTAAAGATATTTGCAATTAAGCATACGGTAAGATTCCTTAATTAAATCAAACTTCAAATATGGTATCTCATATACCTATAAGGTCCTCATAATATCCCTTATTTTGCCACCTTTTTAAAGTTATATCTATATCATAGCTAAAATGGTGTTGACTATATCCATAAACAAAATATATAACTTATCTAAATCATGGTAATTCACCGAAACGAGTATAAATCATTGATCTCCTACTTGTACTTTCCACAAATCATAAATTTTCCCTTTCTTACTCATGTCACCAAATATTAAAGATCACCCAACTTCATAAAACTTCAAATTACTATTTCACAATTCTTAGCACATATCATAATGTAATGTCTTCTTCATGTCTATAAAAAAAACATAACTACTAAACTTCTTTCCTTCAAAGGAATGGACCAAAACAGTATACACCTTTAATGAATCTAAAACAACTAGGCTTACCTTGAAGTCATAGGTTCTTGTAACACTTATAAATCAAAAAAATAAACATATAAATCACTTTGCATGAATTAGATCACATGCATACATGTCATACAAGACGTTAAATAATCAAATTCATCTCGTAGAAAATATCTGTGCCAAAACAAATGCCTCAAAAGATAGTAATATCACAACTTGCAAGTAGCTTCTTAATAATATGTCATGAAAGACAGAATAATAACTCAATTCTTATAATCAACAATAAACTCTTTCTTTTGCTTATGAAAATACAAAGATTTTCATATTAACTTGACAATAAGTGAAACCTCCTTGAAATATATTCAAAATAATCATATTTCTAATATAACAATAAATACCTAAGTAATTCATCTTTTTTTTAAAAAAAATTCAAAGTCTATCATCTTATTCTACTTATGCACATAAAATGCTAAAACTTTTCTTGCCAAAATTATTTTTTTCAACCTTTTGTTTTTCCAAATATGTTTTATAGTGAGTACTTGATTCATGATAAAGAATAGTCGGGCCAATGAATTTCCCAGGAAAGAGTTGGTTACACGCAACGTTGGTGAGAGCCCAAGCCTTTCCTTGCCAGAAACATTGCCAACCCAACTTATCCAAATCAATCGTTTTTCCTCAAATAATAAAATAGATTTTATGCATATTTAATATAAATATGAAAAGAATGCGAAACTTTCTAACCTATATGCCCATCCTTAAGTCTACCCATTAATTTTAAATTCCAGTTTCATATCCCTAGGCTTTTAAACTGATACCACTTTGTAACACCCCCAAATTTCTTTCTTTTTGAAGAATATATTTTAATATAAAACACTTGAGAAACTTGAGAGTATTACTGCCACGTGATAACGTTAAAGGCTTTAATATTAACTACTAACTGAACTTGAAACTAATGCAGCGGAAATAACTTAAATAATTTCTCTTTATTAATATAAACTTTATTGTACAACTATATAACAAGAAAAATAAAATAACAACTCCTTGACTAATTATGATTCCTCACTAGCTCCCCCATATGAAGTATGCATGCATCAGATCAACCTGTAAAATCTGCTCGCCAAAATCGGGTCATCACAGGGACAAAGCCATAAAACAAAACAAATAAAAGCGTGTCAGTAAAAATACTGAGTACATGTATATGCGGAGTATTAACACTTTATTTAATTTAACATTTGAAATATTTAATTTCGAAGAACCTTTCTGGATACTTGATAATACTTGTATAATATAAAGTATATAACCTTGATAAAAATCCTTTTTCCTTGCCTAGGTACCTTTCCTAAAGTGTGCACACCCCCCAAGTTTAGTATTCCTTAATGAGTCTATGACGAGGGGAACTACCTTGTCCACATGACTTATACAAAAAGTACATGGGTAAAATATAATAGCTACCGTTCTTGTAAATTAATAACAAGACGTGGCTTCTTTGTAATTGTGATCATAAAAGATCATATAACTAATAAAAATCTTTCGGAAATAATACTCCTTTAAAAGAATAATAATTCTTATGTGAAACCTTAGCCATATAAGAGGCATAAAATACTTGAGCTTTGAAGTAATCTATAAAAAAAAACACTAATGATACTAATGGTAATTCCAACAACTATACCGATTATAGTTTAGTATTAGTGACGCAAGTCAAGTAACTCACATATATGTATAATAAAAGTCAATGATCACCTAGTATATATTCGTGATGCCATTCAAGTAATTAACTCACATATATATGTATAATAAAAGTCAATGATCACCTAGTATTCGCTAGTTCAGATGGATACTCTCAAGCCCTATTGGCAGCCACAGTTTAAACAAGCTGGTTATTCTTCCTCAAATTACTATAAGCATATGATCGACACCTATTATCATTTATCACCTTAATACCTTCCTTTATCTCTTAGTTTGGTATAACAATGAAACATATTATTGGAGATCAAAAGAAATCTTAGTCTTGAATATTAATAATAACTTACACGTATCCACATGTTGTTCATAGTTAAACTCAAATAAAACATGTATTTCAATCCAAATAATAAACCTAGAAACATGATACTATGCATGCCAAACATTTATTAAAGATCCACCTATACACGCACCTTGAAAATTAATAACTACTAGGGAAGAGAGAGAAGGTAGGCTAAGAGGGAGAGAGAGTTTTAACTTGAGAAAAGAGATGTAATCCTCAAATTTGGTGTGAAAAATATGATGGGTGGAGACCCCTATGTATACTAGTTGGACAGGTAGAGTCATATTAGAGTTAGGAAACTAAAAGATGGGTTTTTGAGAAAAGATAATTAATTTTTAACTAAGATACACTAGCATCGGGGAATATTCCCTAGGATAAATAATCTAGATGCTTAAAATCAAAAGATAAATAAAGTTAACTAAATTTTGATAATCATGACTTTGGTTCCTGGCGGTGAATTGCCGTCGGCCAAGTTTTGATAATTTTTTTTTTCTTATTAAAATATTTTTAAGTTTTCCAAACTGATTACTTGGATTAGATTTGTGAACTTAAGCCCAATACCTAATTTGGGCTAGAGTCTATTTGAAAAACCCATAATCTATCATAAAAGCCTATTTAGAACCTTTATAATTAATAAAAGAATAAAAAGCCTTTTTAGTATATAAAACCTTTTAAAAAAATTATAACTAATAACTTACTAAAAATACGGAGTATTACAAACTACCCCCCTTAAAAGAAGTTTCGTCCTCGAAACTTAACGCATGCAATTAAGAAATAAAGCAGGTAATTCACATATACTATAAACTTCCTATAAAAGTAAGCTGGCTCACTTAATAACTCATGAAACAAGTCAAAATTAGGTCAAAAATAGCGTTCTAAGGTCAAACGCGCGAAACTCTATCGCATTCTATCCCCCTTAAAAGGAGTTACGCCCCCGTAACTCGCTAAGACTTAAAACTTGACTAAAATATTTTTTTCACCAACTTTGTAATACAAATAATATAAGAATCATTAGTTGACTTTACAAAAATCACTAGATAGATTATACCTTCGAAAAAAATCTTTTGAGCTTTGAAAATTAACCTCTTTTTTTTTTTTAAGGTAATAATAATAGAAGTATTTGCCTTCAATAATAAATCAACATAATAAAGAAAATATTTAAATAAGTCCAAAAGGGTATAGTTTATGACAAACTAAAAAGTTTTATAAAATTTGAGTAGGAAAATTTTCCAAATTCTAGAATAATAAAGAATTTCAGCTTAACACTAATGACAAGTGTTGTAGGAAAAATATTTGAGGGAAATACTAAAATGTTATGAAAATGCTATAATGTAATGAGAACCAAAGAATTTTATAAAACCCTTCGCAAGTTTTACTCGAAAACGCCTTTATTTAAAAAAAAATAGACTTGCTTTCTCCTTAAAAAGCTTCAAAAACTCATGAAGAACTCACAATGACTAAAAAAAAAAAAAAAAAAAAAACTCCTGATCCTAATTTATTACAAATCAAATCATTTCATCATTCATAAGCAACACTTGTAAGTATAACAACACAACATATACTTGAAGAAAAATAAACTTCCTTACTTAGGTCCTCAAAACTAAAACTCCTCGAAATTCATCTTCAATTTTTTTTCTTAAAGTACCATAATTAATATTCTCTCAAAATAGACAGTAGTCAACTAGGACTTGAGACAACAAATAAACAACATTGCTTGAAATTTATATAATATTTATTTTAATAAAATTAACTCCTTCACATAATATATACTCAATGCTTAAATCCATAAGACAAAAATATAACTACTTTTTCCAAAATCAATTACCTTGATTGACTAGTTTATTCCCTTTTCTCCTATATTAAGCTCTTGATTTTTTTTTTTCCAAAAAAGTATGTTTCTTCCATTATTAAAGTCACTTGACTCCTTTGATAATTGATATACCCCATCCTTTATAACTCTTTATAACAACAATAATACACTACTATTCAATCAAGAGTTCAAGACTACTTCTAAAAATAATACTCCTCTTGACACCCAATAATACTCGAAAATCAACTTAGCATACATTTAGAGAATCCTGGTATCTTACTTCCACCTTTTAAAACAAAAAGGATCCAAATGAACCTACTAAAAATTCAAATATGGTCTTTCGTACTTTCTTTGTTTTACTATAACAATGATAACTCCTTTAAAGATATTTGCAATTAAGCATACGGTAAGATTCCTTAATTAAATCAAACTTCAAATATGGTATCTCATATACCTATAAGGTCCTCATAATATCCCTTATTTTGCCACCTTTTTAAAGTTATATCTATATCATAGCTAAAATGGTGTTGACTATATCCATAAACAAAATATATAACTTATCTAAATCATGGTAATTCACCGAAACGAGTATAAATCATTGATCTCCTACTTGTACTTTCCACAAATCATAAATTTTCCCTTTCTTACTCATGTCACCAAATATTAAAGATCACCCAACTTCATAAAACTTCAAATTACTATTTCACAATTCTTAGCACATATCATAATGTAATGTCTTCTTCATGTCTATAAAAAAAACATAACTACTAAACTTCTTTCCTTCAAAGGAATGGACCAAAACAGTATACACCTTTAATGAATCTAAAACAACTAGGCTTACCTTGAAGTCATAGGTTCTTGTAACACTTATAAATCAAAAAAATAAACATATAAATCACTTTGCATGAATTAGATCACATGCATACATGTCATACAAGACGTTAAATAATCAAATTCATCTCGTAGAAAATATCTGTGCCAAAACAAATGCCTCAAAAGATAGTAATATCACAACTTGCAAGTAGCTTCTTAATAATATGTCATGAAAGACAGAATAATAACTCAATTCTTATAATCAACAATAAACTCTTTCTTTTGCTTATGAAAATACAAAGATTTTCATATTAACTTGACAATAAGTGAAACCTCCTTGAAATATATTCAAAATAATCATATTTCTAATATAACAATAAATACCTAAGTAATTCATCTTTTTTTTAAAAAAAATTCAAAGTCTATCATCTTATTCTACTTATGCACATAAAATGCTAAAACTTTTCTTGCCAAAATTATTTTTTTCAACCTTTTGTTTTTCCAAATATGTTTTATAGTGAGTACTTGATTCATGATAAAGAATAGTCGGGCCAATGAATTTCCCGGGAAAGAGTTGGTTACACGCAACGTTGGTGAGAGCCCAAGCCTTTCCTTGCCAGAAACATTGCCAACCCAACTTATCCAAATCAATCGTTTTTCCTCAAATAATAAAATAGATTTTATGCATATTTAATATAAATATGAAAAGAATGCGAAACTTTCTAACCTATATGCCCATCCTTAAGTCTACCCATTAATTTTAAATTCCAGTTTCATATCCCTAGGCTTTTAAGCGATACCACTTTGTAACACCCCCAAATTTCTTTCTTTTTGAAGAATATATTTTAATATAAAACACTTGAGAAACTTGAGAGTATTACTGCCACGTGATAACGTTAAAGGCTTTAATATTAACTACTAACTGAACTTGAAACTAATGCAGCGGAAATAACTTAAATAATTTCTCTTTATTAATATAAACTTTATTGTACAACTATATAACAAGAAAAATAAAATAACAACTCCTTGACTAATTATGATTCCTCACTAGCTCCCCCATATGAAGTATGCATGCATCGGATCAACCTTGTAAAAATCTGCTCGCCAAAATCGGGTCATCACGGGGACAAAGCCATAAAACAAAACAAATAAAAGCGTGTCAGTAAAAATACTGAGTACATGTATATGCGGAGTATTAACACTTTATTTAATTTAACATTTGAAATATTTAATTTCGAAGAACCTTTCTGGATACTTGATAATACTTGTATAATATAAAGTATATAACCTTGATAAAAATCCTTTTTCCTTGCCTAGGTACCTTTCCTAAAGTGTGCACACCCCCCAAGTTTAGTATTCCTTAATGAGTCTATGACGAGGGGAACTACCTTGTCCACATGACTTATACAAAAAGTACATGGGTAAAATATAATAGCTACCGTTCTTGTAAATTAATAACAAGACGTGGCTTCTTTGTAATTGTGATCATAAAAGATCATATAACTAATAAAAATCTTTCGGAAATAATACTCCTTTAAAAGAATAATAATTCTTATGTGAAACCTTAGCCATATAAGAGGCATAAAATACTTGAGCTTTGAAGTAATCTATAAAAAAAAACACTAATGATACTAATGGTAATTCCAACAACTATACCGATTACAGTTTAGTATTAGTGACGCAAGTCAAGTAACTCACATATATGTATAATAAAAGTCAATGATCACCTAGTATATATTCGTGATGCCATTCAAGTAATTAACTCACATATATATGTATAATAAAAGTCAATGATCACCTAGTATTCGCTAGTTCAGATGGATACTCTCAAGCCCTATTGGCAGCCACAGTTTAAACAAGCTGGTTATTCTTCCTCAAATTACTATAAGCATATGATCGACACCTATTATCATTTATCACCTTAATACCTTCCTTTATCTCTTAGTTTGGTATAACAATGAAACATATTATTGGAGATCAAAAGAAATCTTAGTCTTGAATATTAATAATAACTTACACGTATCCACATGTTGTTCATAGTTAAACTCAAATAAAACATGTATTTCAATCCAAATAATAAACCTAGAAACATGATACTATGCATGCCAAACATTTATTAAAGATCCACCTATACACGCACCTTGAAAATTAATAACTACTAGGGAGAAGAGAGAGAAGGTAGGCTAAGAGGGAGAAAGAGTTTTAACTTGAGAAAAGAGATGTAATCCTCAAATTTGGTGTGAAAAATATGATGGGTGGAGACCCCTATTTATACTAGTTGGACAGGTAGAGTCATATTAGAGTTAGGAAACTAAAAGATGGGTTTTTGAGAAAAGATAATTAATTTTTAACTAAGATACACTAGCATCGGGGAATATTCCCTAGGATAAATAATCTAGATGCTTAAAATCAAAAGATAAATAAAGTTAACTAAATTTTGATAATCATGACTTTGGTTCTTGGCGGTGAATTGCCGTCGGCCAAGTTTTGATAATTTTTTTTTTTCTTATTAAAATATTTTTAAGTTTTCCAAACTAATTACTTGGATTAGATTTGTGAACTTAAGCCCAATACCTAATTTGGGCTAGAGTCTATTTGAAAAACCCATAATCTATCATAAAAGCCTATTTAAAACCTTTATAATTAATAAAAGAATAAAAAGCCTTTTTAGTATATAAAACCTTTTAAAAAAATTATAACTAATAACTTACTAAAAATATGGAGTATTACAACATCTCTAACCCTTTCCTTCTTTTTCCCTAAACCACCACCACCACCCACCACCACCCACCTCACTCCAACTCCTGCCACCACCACCCCATCGCCACAGCCACCCACCAGCCACCTGGAAGGAGTCGAATTTTTTTTTAGGACGATGAGCGAACGTCTAGCCTGGACGTTCGCTCCATGGAGCAAACGTTCAGGTCAGACGTTCGCCTGCTTCCAATTGGGTGGTGGAGGAGGTGGTGGGTGGCAGTGGGGAGGTAGGTGATGGCGGGTGGTTGCAGGGGGTGGCAGGTGGTGGTGGGTGGTGTGGAAAAGAGGAAGGGTAAAATAGTCTATAAAAATAAATTCGGGGCGATTTTAAGTAATTTTGGGGCGACGTTTAACAAACCTCAAATAAAATCTCCATATGCCCTCACCCATTTCTGTTGACCTTTGATAACTTACAATTTTCCAAGATCTTAGAAAGGCTGAAAATATTTGTTTGATAGCGTTTTTATGGGATTATAATTATCTTACGTGGGAAACAAACGGCGGGCTCCGCAAGTTGGCCCTGAATCTTGGGCTGAAGCCTGAAAGTATCAGCCGATGAGCCCAACAATGGCTTGGCTTGGCTTGACCCCAAGCCTTCTTTTTGGGTCTTGCTTGATGTGATTTGGCCTTACGCAAGGCCAGAAATAAAAACAACCCCAAAAAGCTGGGTTAGCCCAACTCTGCCCTTGCCAGCACTTTTATGTGTCGAATATGGTGAACTTTCCCCATACGACCAAGCCATACTGAGGTAGGGTTGCCCGATCCAGAACGCTTCCGTGCAGATTTAGAAAGAACAGCGGCAATTTGGTGAATAAGGAGAAAATGATAATTAAAAGAATGTAAAAGAAAAGCAGGTATTGTCAAATAACTAGTGAGTGTCCCGGACGATACCCCGTATTATTTTTTTTTCGTAATTTTTTGTCTACTGAGGAAAAATTGACTTTATAATTTGAAGAATACACCTTTAAAAGTTTGAAAATGAAAGCAATATTTTAACTTTTTACAAGGAATTGGAGTAAGAGTTTATGTCTACTATACTATTATAACAATAGTCTATCATTATTACCATCAATGTGTTAGGTATCTAACTACTTGTGTAAATATTTTAATGAGATATAATTACAAGAGCTTATTATAGTTTATTTTGAAATTCTAAATGATGATGTTATGTTGGATTCATGGTTAAGCTCTCACTTCTCATTTCAAAGATCACATGTTCAATAATTTGTAACTACACAACATTATTTTCAAATCTAAGATCATTATCGATCATAGAGAGACCTTTTACCATTCGGTATAAATGGGTTATTCTATTTGTACATGTATGGTAGAGGGCACATTACCTTTTTCTTTGTCCATTCGTTTCGTGCGAGGTAGAGCAGTTTGGTAACTCGCAAGGCTCATAACCTTGAGGTCACGGGTTCAAATCTTGTCTCCACAAATTTTTTGGTTTGAATCTGTTAACTATAAAAAAAATGTAATATATCTATAGCATAAAAAGGTAGTATATAAAAAGTAGTGCATTTTAGGTTCTATATATAGTAAATATACTACTTTTTATTATAAGATGTACTACTTTTGTTGTTGATTATATCACTAGATTTTTTTAACGGATTGATGTTGTTCCTCAACCTTTTGCAATAAGCCATTTTCTGTTTTTTACCAATTTATCACCGTCCTACTCAATTTTCCCCTTAAAAACCAAAATGTTGTTAGGAATAAGTATAGCAAGCGCTAACAAATCAGGTAATTGAAATAAAATATACAAAGGAATAAAGATATTAAAGCAATAAAGAACACAAAAGATTGACGTGGAAATCCTTGAATAGGGAGAAAACCACGAACGCTGCACTAGGACTTATCAGTATAACATGATGATACAAGGAGATTTTTTAATCTCTCTAGACTCTTTAACCTTTTTCTAAGGTTCTCAAGTGTCTCTAGGTCTAAGAATATTGGACTCTATTATGTTGGCATACAATGAATAAACAGACTCAAACATATTTAATAGCACAAACATAATCCTAGAAAACTCAGGAAAACAGAGCAAAAGAGAAAAAAAAACACACCGGTGGTAAAATCTGCGTGTGGACATCAACTTTGTTCGTTGGGCACGCCATATGCTACGTGAATGGGTTCCTAGCTTGCGGGCCGTGCGACGATCGTTGCGGGCTGCTGCAATACTTGTAATTGCAATGCTCGTTGCCATACTAATGCTCGCTACCATATCGTCGCAAGCACACACAGCTTGATGCATAACGATGCAACACACACACCGTCAACGCAATACTTTCGTTTACCATCTCCACACCACACCCAACAATCTCGCACTGGAGATCGATAAAATTGAAGAACACGCCCCAATAATTATGTAGCCACGATCACAACTTTTCATCATCACTCATTATACATCACCTAGTGCAAAACTACTTTCTACTCACAAAGAAAGCCAAACTGAGGTCTTACTCGGACACGAATCTCCATTACCACAACACGAACCATAAGGACTCTTTATAGTTCTCCGACCATTCCGGTGATGCTCCCACCAGAACAAATCATCCTTCTCTAGGCTCGATTTCTCACGCCCCACACTCATGTGTGCCTTCTTCACCTTGTTCATTCCACATTTCACTCTAGCCAAAGAGACACCAACTTTACCACCATTGTGTACAAACTTTTGACCAAATGACACTGTTTGTGAAGTAAGTTTTTGCATCCCTTCCTTAGCTACCTTTGTCGTGTTCCCCGTAATGTATATCGTTCCGCTGCTTGCACCTCGAGTTACTACCATAGCATCCTTCGCACTTTTGAGAAACCCTCAAACACTACCTTGTAACCAGACTTGTGGAGTTGACTAATTGATATCAATTTTTTCTTCAAATAAGGGATGAACTTGACATCCTTCAACTCAAACATGTCCCCACTTGCAAGCTTTATGCTCACATCTCCCTTGCCTTTAACCTCCAATGGTCTATCATCTGTAAGATACACCTTTCCAAGCTCCTTAGACTTTAAATTCTGAAATATATAACTCCTTATACTGTGAAGAATGAAACGAAGAACCTGAATCCAAGATCCATGAACCAGTTGAGCTCTCTGCACTGCTTACCACCAAAGCATCGGAAATAATATCCGTTATAGAGTTTGTCGAAGCATCACTCTCTTTATCGCTATCTTGATCCTCCTCCTTTTTCTTCCCCTTATTAGTGTCTTTGGAATTAGATTGTCTCATGTTTTGACCTTTCTCGCCACATTCCCAACGCTCCACTTCTGGCTTATGGACTCTTCCACTGCTCTTTCCCTTTGACTTTACCCGTTACGTTTAGATCTCTCATGTTGTCTCCTCCCTCTACCCTCAGTACTATATGCTCCACTAGATGACTCCCCGGAATCCGTACGCAGTGTACTCTCATTCATCACCAAATTCCTAACATCATCAAACTTTAATGCTTATTTCCATGTGGAACTACTAATAGCAGCAATAATATTCTCTCTATTCAGAGTCAATTAATAGGTTTGGATTGATACTGATGACTTGTATGGTAGGTGGATTAAATTTATATGTCGATAATGATAATGATAATTTATAAATAAGGACTCATATCAATATATCATGGTAATATTTGTCCATCCCAACTACGATTTTTTTATAATGTAGTATACTAGTATTAGATGGTAACATAAGTTTTAAAAAAATTATATATATTTGATGATGAAGTTTCATTACCATAAACTTTAACATTATTTTTGTTTTGAGAATTAATTTTATGGTTATCTTTTACAGCCAAACCAACAGTTCGTGAGGAGTGAGCTCATTACTATTTTGTTTGGTGATTCTTTTGACGTTTGTTATTTCTATCATGTGCTAAATGTGGTAATTTTGTGTTGGTGAGATTTTTTTTGCCCATAAACGGATCGATGAAGAAGAACTTTGTAAATTGTAAACTATTCCAGCAAAGTGTCAGTGGTCCAATAGTGGATATAGCTAAATAATAGCTCCCCAACCTCAAATAAAAATACCTCTATGAAAAAATAACATACTCGTGAATCGTGAGTGCTCTCTTTTTTTTGTCATTTTTCTTTTTGGAATTTCATAAAGTCATCACACAAATCTTTATCATCATCAAATCAGTACGACTGTCCACTAAGATAGTAAGATTGTTGTTAAATCAAAATGAAATATAAATGCAGCGGTGAGTTCATGAGAATACTATTTAAAACTAAAGAGATGTCGCCCAGATTTACACTTTTACTACTATATTTTTGTACATTTATTTTCTTACGTTTACATTGATATATCTTCAGTCTACAGGGGAATCTCCAGCCGGTCTCTCTCTCTCTACAAACTTCCAAACCGTAACCCTAAAACTTCACCTCGCCACCACTGCTCTAGGCTCGCCGATGGCTGACATCCAGCCCGTCGCCGTAGTTGCTTCGTAGTTTAAATTAGTTAAGGTAGTTTTCCCCTCACCCGTTTTTTCCCCACCCCGACTTTCGTTGCCCCGCCGTTTCTCCCACCGCGTGTCCTCCTTCTCCCCTGCCGGCGTTTCTTCGGCTGCGTCTTCCCCCCTCCTCGAGTTCTTCCCCCTCCCCTGCCGTTGTTTGGTCTATTTGTCCCCCTACCCAATCCCCTATCTCTCCGCCCAGTTCACTGCCCTCGTCTCTGTTTCGCGTCGTCCTCCACCGTGGGTTCGTCGGTCCCCGTCCCCAGTCCCCATTCGGTTCCCCAAGTTCGGTTCTCCACCGCCTTCCCCTCCCCTGTTCTAGTTGTGTCGAGTATTCCCCTCCCCCTTTCCACCTTTGGTATTAGCTTTAGGTTGTCCCCTTCCCCGGTTACGTGTGTCTGGTTTACTTTCGGGCTCCCCTTTCCCCTTCCCCTGTTAGTGTTGGGCTTCCCTTTTCCCTTCCCCCCGTTAGTGTCGGGCTTCCCCTCCCCTCCCCCTGGTTGTTGGGTTTTCCAACTAGTTATGTTTGATGTTAGTATGCTTGGTTTTTACTTAAAATGTGTGTTAAATCTCCGCATAATGGGAGTGCATTGTTTTCGAGTTGCTAAAGATGTTGTTCGTGGTTGGTTGTGGCCATTGACAAGTGTTTGTAAGTTGGGTCGGGCTTGGTGGTTCAAGGTTGTAATAGTAGCATATGTCGTTTTTTGGGAATCTGTGCTGAGGAAAAAAGTGACTCACGAAGTTTGTGAGTATGGACGACGCGATGAAAGTTTTTCATGGTTGGGACTTATGTTTTCCGGTTTTGCAAATCGGCGGTGTGTTCGAGAGCTCAACTTGTTTGGCTCTCTTTCTAGCGTGGCATTGATCTTAATGGTCCTTGTCTTGACAACTTCAAATCTAAAAGCGGCACTCCAGTTGCATATGGGGGTTTTCAGCACGTCCACTCATCTGAGTTTCTCCTTTATAATGGAGAAACCTGATATACTCTCGAGTGAGGGTAATGAGTCACGACGGAACGTGACTCTTCCAAAGATTATGAGCCAAGAATCCCAAGCGATAACAGATTGTTGGGATTGCTCATGCAGCGGCGAGACGCGATGCTCGCCGTTAGTTGTTCGTTGTCCGGATCGTGAACGTCATCAGCTTCTTCTACCATTTCCATCAGTCGTCAAAGGTTTGACTCCACCATCACAAGATCTAACCAGCGACGCTCCCCTTCCTAATCGAGTTTTTATCGGTTTTTATTTATTTCTGTTTTAGTTGAAATGTACGAGCTCATAAAGCTCCTTTAGGTTTGTTTGTTTGTTTTAGTGTTGGTTGTGTTAGCATTAGGCTGTACTTTCTCTTTTAATTAATGCACGATTTCTCGTTGTCAAAAAAAAAATTCTTACGTTGGGTGCAATTCATTATAAATTGTTCCCACTTCCCTTTCCTTAAGCTTTTGGGAAAATTGACATCAGTGGTCTCAACTTTGGGTGATAATTTTTAACAGATCAGATCTATTGATTAACCTGTGTAGGTCCCAACTTTAGGGGCTTAACTTTTAGCGGGCCTTAGTGACTTGAAACTGGCTTAATAGGTCATCACTTGTAAATCTTTGGTCACACCAGAAGGGTTAATTGAGGGAGGGATGTAGGAACTAGGTGAGATTTTAAAAAAATCTTCAGTTTTAAGTTGCCGAGGCCTACTAAAAGTTAAGACCCCTTAAAGTTGGGACCTACACAGGTTAATCAATAGTTCAAACCTTTTAAAAATTACTCCCTCCATCCTAGAAAGATTTAAACACTTGTTGGGACACGTAGTTTAAGGTGATAAGTTGTGGTATGGTATCAAATGTTATTTTATTTAAAAAGTAGATGTGATATGAGTTGGTGGGGTATTTTTTATTAGAGGAGAGATAAAGTGGGGTAACTTTTTATTGATAAAAGGTAGAGTGTGGGCCAAAGATGTGTAAAAGAAATAATATATTAATGGTGGGACCATGCCAAGAATAGAAGTGTTCAAACTAATTTGGGACAAACATAAAAGGAAAGTGTTCAGATTATTCTGGGACGGATGTAGTATCACCCAAAGTTCAGGCCTCTATTGTCAATTTTTCCTAAGTTTTTTGTGTTTGTGCATTGCTATTGCCTATTGAACCATATTATTAGAAAGTAGGTAGCACTAATATTATACCACCTTCGTTTCACAATACATACGTCATTTCTTATTTGGATACTATTTATCAACCAACTTTGATAATCTTTCTTTTACCATTATGTAAGAAGAAAAACATAGTCAAATGTGATCATGTTAAATTCATCTCAATGCGACTATGCGATGATTCCACATATCAACTTTTTATAATTTTTACTTGAAAAATTTGTCAGAAACAACCTTTTAAAAAAATATGGTAAAAGAAGACCTAAGAAGAAAATATTTTGCGAGGAATGACCTCGACTCATTTTCAATCATTGACCAACCAATTTTTAGCGTTGACTCGTTAAAACCAAACATGTGGAGGGCACGTGAACTGCATCTCTTATGTTTCAACCCTGTTTTTCTCCATTAACCAAGTATTTTCCGACGTTGACTTCATCAATATGTGAAGGGAAATGGAGTTAAAACATAACAAAGGTGTGTTACATGCCTTGCCATGTTTGGTTTTAGTGAGTCTTCGAAGCCGCAAAATACTTGGTCATTGCCCGGAAAATGGGCCAACGTTGTTCCTCGCAAAAAAAAAATTTTACCAGATTTTTTTAAAAGGTTGTTTCTCGTCAAAACTTGTATCTAAAAGGTTGATTCTGATAAATTTTCCTTTTTACTAATATGTAATTATTAATGTCCAAAACAGTGTTGGCACGCGTGAAAAAGAAAATGGTGCAGGGATGTATTGTGAAATAGAGGTAGTAATAATAAATAAAAATAGCATGACGTAGACGACAATGCAACTCAAGAAGTAAGTTACGAAGCACAACAAGACTCAACAACGACATTGATGATGCCACGATATTATGCTTCTACACTTGATCTAGATAACGTAGTCTGACATTTAGAAGACCAGAAAATGAGGTTGTACCCAAAAAACAGTAATAGCCCGAAGTAGAACGACGAGTATAGAGGAATCACCCAATCAGCATTAATGTAAGTGATCAAACTCAAAGAAGTAAAGGTATATAAATGTCACTAAATTATAATCAGAAGAAAATTCTATTCTATATCAGTTACAACAAGTGGATCGCTTATCAAATTTATCCATAAAGAAAACCTTTGTCAAACTTATCCTTGTTGAGAGAACAGTGGAATGGCAAATTCCACTGTTTACGCATAGTGAATGTCCTGACATGCATTTAATGCATGTTAGGGAACGTTTTCTTCCGCCGCACTAAAATTGTTGAATTTGCAATTGTACACAGTAGAAATTTTGCTTATAAATACCGTTGATGTAAGAAATCAGTTTTACACAATTGAATACAATACACTCTTCTGATATATTTCTATCGATAGCTTCTCTCTCTACATATTTCTCAAAACACGTTATCAGCATGAGTTTGCTACCGAAAAAAAATAAAGGTATCTTTAAAATCTTTACATCCATTCTGTTTCAAGTTCTAAATTTTTTTCTCCAAGCCCAACCCTTTACTATCCGAACATGGATCAACAAAGTAACGGGATTAACATTGTTTTACACAATGTCTCTAACTCGGGTCTTTATTTTTGGATAGAACGAAACAATGTGCCATTCACTACCAACCCAGCCAGGGGAACTGTAAGACAGCCCCGACCCAGTAACCTTAACGACGGTACAAGTACCCATACCAGAGAAAACCCACAAACCCCTGTTCCCAACACCAATAATAACCCATTAACCCTCCTATACAACCAACTGAAAATCAACCTCCACCAAGTAATAAAAGAAATAGGGATGAACAGGAAGGAAATAGTATTAAACGTCACCATACCACTAACTCAGAAAATAAGTAATTTGATAATAAAGCCACCTTCGTGGACGGCAAGGACATTTATTTTATGTTATTTCTTTTTGCTCTTGAACCGCCTATATGGACGGGTTAATTTTTTTTTTTGAACTTGCCGCCTATATGGACGGCCTAGTGAAGTGATAAAATTATTATCTCTTATATGTGCAATAATGTTATATGTCTGCAGGGAATAAGCATTCATAACACTATTATATATTATTGTCTCTAATCTTCTTTTTTTTTTGCATTTGTAGTTACATATATTATATCACCATTTTACCAACATGCGTAATAGTAGACAAATATAGTACATATAATTTGCTCTAATATATATTTGCCAATCTTAAAATTTTATTGCATTGTATATTTTTACATGTAGATGAACTGCACAGTTAAGGATAACCCTCTATAAAAGCGGATTACCCACCCCATTTTCACTACACATCCCTTATCTTCTTCCAATTTTTCCTCTAAACTCACAAAAAAAAATTATATTCTTCCTCAACCTTTGGGCCACCATGTTCCACGCCGACGACAACCGTCCTCCACCTTCCTCTTCTTCTATTGAGGAAGATTTTAGGATAATAAGGCTATACTTATTCCTTATAGCCGTTTTCTTTTTCCTTCTTATGGCATTAATGATATATCTCCTCATACACAAGTAGGAGACAAAAAAAAATTTATCTCCCCGGAAGAATGGCGAAAAAAATGCACATGAATATCACTTTCTTTTGTATCTTTAAGTGCATTTTAGGAAGTTTTTTTTCTTTCACTCGTTGTTTTTTTTTCTATTTTTGGCATTTTTTTTTTGCTTAATTAATATTGTATGCTATTTTAGTATTCCTTTGTTTGTACTGTTTATGTATAATTATAATTATATAAATCAGGGGGGAGATAATATTATGATTTATTATCATTTACTAATTTTAAATATTTACATGTTTGTAGTAAAAAATGGGAGATCTGGTAAAAAGACAATTTAACATACTAGATCTATCTAGGCAAAAGTTTTTAGAATGGATGGTGGACGCCCAAATGAATTTAAAGGCCCAAGGACTGGAACATACAATATAATTAAGGGTGTGACAACCCAACAAGGGGATGCAACTACATCAGCCGCATCAGTTAAAAAAGCGACTGAACAAGAAAAGGCAAAAGCCTTAGTCCTTCTCAGGCATCATTTACATGAAAGTTTAAAAACTGAATATCTCCTTGTGGAGGATGCCAAAGAACTATGGGATAGCCTGAATGAAAGATATGGGCATCACAAAAATGTGCTCCTCCCAAAGGCACATTTTGACTGGCTCAATTTAAGATTCCGGGATTTTAAAGTAGTCAGTGATTACAATTCAATATTGTTTAGAATTGTATCATTGTTGAAATATTGTGATCATCCCATCACAGAAGAGCAGATGATAGAAAAAATGCTCTCCAATTTTCATGCTTCTAATATAATATTGGCAGAACAATACAGGTTCAGAGCTTTCAAAAAATACTCTGAGGTAATATCAGAGTTACTTGTGGCTGAACAAAATAATGATCTTCTGCTGAAAAATCATAATCTTAGACCTACGGGGTCTTCAGCCACACATGAAATAAATGCAATAGAAAGCTCTGATCCACCTGAAGCAAATGCTATACATAGAGGTGGACGCGGTAATTACAACAGTCGTGGGAGAGGACATGGTAATTACCGTGGCCAAGGGCGTGGACGTGGCAGATGTCGATTTTCCCCAAGAAATAACAATTTTAAAAATTCTGATAAAAATTAGGGACAATCATATGGAAATGACACTTGCCACATATGTGGGATGACTGGACATTAGGGTCGCACATGTCGTACTGCCAAACATTTGGTAGACCTATATCAGGCTTCAATAAAGAACAAAGGATAATAAAGAACAAAGGATTTGCCAAACTTTGTTAATGAAGCTAATACATCCATGCCCAGTCTTGATGTTTCAGATTTTTTTATGGATAATGCTGAAGCCGAAAATAACTTTGCAATGCATTAATATGCTTAGTTTATTTTAATTGCTTCAATATTCATTTTCATGTATGCCCTCTTCTGATTATTACTCCCTCCGTCCCAAAATACTCTTGACACTTATCAAGGCACATAGTTTTAGATGATAAGTTGTTGTTTGGTTATCAATTGTTATTTTATTGAAAATTAGATGTGATAGGAGTTAATAGTTAGTAAAAGTAGTATTACTTTATTTTAAGGAGAGATAATGTGGGCCATAGTTAGAGTTGGTACGTAATATGAGTGG
Organism: Beta lomatogona; assembly: GCA_947646795.1. Classification (NCBI taxonomy): domain Eukaryota; kingdom Viridiplantae; phylum Streptophyta; class Magnoliopsida; order Caryophyllales; family Amaranthaceae; genus Beta; species Beta lomatogona. The sequence goes on from CANSNZ010001524.1 coordinate 55,869, forward strand.
TATTATTTTATTTGGAGGAGAGAGTATGTGGGCCAATGTTTTAAAGGTAGAAGGATTAAAATAATAGTGGGTCATATCCAAAAATAGGAGTGTACAGAGTATTCTGGGACAGATGAAAAAGGAAAGTGTAAAGAGTATTCTGTGACAGAGGGAGTAATAAAATATGTATTTTCTTATACTGATCTTAATATTTATTATTTACAAAGATATGTGTTTCGGGTGAAAACTTATAAGATGGGGGAATTACTCAAGACGAGGGGTCGATGACCGCTGAAAATAGCCGAGTGCTCGAGAGGTACCACGGAGTCCTACAAGAATGAAGGTTAGACTACCCCGAGGGTGTTTTCGGGATCGTCCATCCGACGCTCATGTTAGTTATGATGCTCAACTGTAAGTGTTGAGTAGTTGGTCTGGAATTTATTACATGTTCATTGATGAGACATTGGGTATTTATAGCGTTGTGGATTCCCATAAAAGGAACATTGATAGGATGGGCCTCAGGGAGACTATTGGCTATGTTGCCTTTTCAGGCAATCAGCCTTTTCTGCCCCCTGTCCGGGGATCCCTAGGCATCATGGGGTTAGGGTAACCCTCCTGTGGGACCCATTATGCCCCTTGCCCGAGGGTTTGATGGACCTCCTCATAAAAATCGAGACTAGGGAATATTGGGCCCAAACATTAGCCCCACACGAGATGTGTGAGGGAGGGCTCCCCCGAAGTCGCATGTTTCGCGGAAAGTTGAGTTTGTACTTGGCTTGGGTTGGACCCGCGCATCCTGAGGGGTATCTTAAAGTTCATTAGAGATGTCTCGAAGATCAACGAGCCCCATATGTCTTAAGGGATAACTTTGTCCTTGCTCGAGATGTCTCAGGGGCCAATGATCCCCATGTATCTGGAGGGGCATCCTTGACATCGCTCGAGATGTCTCAGGGGCCGATGAGCCCCGTGTATCTCGAGAGGTGTCCTTGACCTCGCTCGAGATGTCTCAGGGGCCAATGAGCCCCATGTACCTCGGGGGGCGTCCTTGACTTCGCTCGAGATGTCTCTAGGGCTAATGAGCCCCATGTATCTCGAGGGGCGTCCTTGACCTTACTCGAGATGTCTCGGGGGCTATTGAGCCCCGTGTATCTCGAGGGGCGTGCTTGACCTCGCTCGAGATGTCTCAGGGGACAATGAGCCCCATGTACCTCGGGGGCGTCCTTGACCTTGCTCGAGGTGTCTCATGGGCCAATGAGCCCCGTGTATCTTGAGGGGCGTCCTTGACCTCGCTCGAGATGTCTCAGGGGCTAATGAGCCCCATGTATCTCTAGGTGCGTCCTTGACCTTGCTCGAGATGTCTCAAGGGCTAATGAGCCCCATGTATCTCGAGATGTCTTAGGGGTCAATGAGCCCCATGTACCTTGGGGGGCGTCCTTGACCTCGCTCGAGATGTCTCAGGGGCCAATGAGCCCCGTGTATCTCGACGGGCGTCCTTGACCTCGCTCGAGATGTCTCAGGGGCCAATGAGCCCCATGTATCTCGAGGGGTGTGTGATGTATCTCTCTTTGGAGGATGTTAGGAAAATACGCTCTGTGTTCCTTGAGGGATGTCTTGAACCATCGGTCTGGGGCGTTTCGAGGGCCGATAGGGCCTGCGCGCCCCGAGGGGTGTCCTGATGCCGTAGCGCTTGACGGGCACCGACTCCAGTAGTTGGGGTGATTTGGAGTATCCCTCGCTCGATCTAGGCGAGGTGCCTAATTGTTGGTCTTCGGACTTAGCTGGGTCTAGTCAATTCGGTGAGCTGGGATGGACTGGCCGGGCAGCTAAGGCTGGTAGTTCTGGTTTGGGCGAGTGTTGGGCCTCGTTTAGGGCCCAATGTCAGCCTTGTTGCTTCTGGGAGTTTTCCAAGCCCGCGAGATACCAACCGTTTCGTACGGTGTTTGTTTATAAATAGGGGGACCGTGTCATTTGTCCTATTCACGTTCTTTGGATTGTTGCTGCGTAAAAGATTTTCTCCTCGAGGGCACACAAGTCGACCGTCGTCTTTCATCAAGGTGCTGGATCTCGAGGGCGTTTTGCATAAGGTACGACCTACTTCCTTCCCTTTCTTTTTATTAATAAATGGACCCTTCCGGACAGGATCCCCTCTTGATAAATAACGAGGGTTCTTTGTCTGGCTCGGATACCCCTCCGACACTACTCGAGCCCTTGTTCGATGGAGTGTTCATAAATGGGGTACCCGTGGTGTCCGTAGCATTCGACTGTCCCAATCCCTCAAGGGTGCTCGACACTTTACCGTGCTCGAGCGACGGGGCTTCAATAATGTCCGATGGGGGAGAGGAGATAAATAATCCCCCATACGAGGTGACCGTTGCTCGTCCCCGAGCAATTAGGAGTTACTTAGACCATTTTCTCGATGGCCAGGTTGTTCGAGTGATGGAGGGCAGCAGTGAAGATCTTTCCCATGAACCGAGTACCAGCGGTGGAGAGAGGAGACCCGAGCTCAGGGCAAGGGTATCGCGCACTTCTTCTTTCGAGGGCCTTTTATGCAGTTCTTGTTGGATAACATGCGCTTCCTCGAGACGTCGTATTGGATTCGACATCCATACGCGTTGTACATCCTTGAGCCCGACGAGACGGTATGTACCCCTCCGACGGGCTGCGTGGCTCTGTACAAGGCTTATCTCAAGTTGGGGTTAAGGTTCCCCATCCATCCCTTCATTGTCGAGGTGTTAAATTCCTACAATCTGGCCCTTTGTCAGCTGATGTCCAACAGTGTAGGCTCGATGGTTAGGTTCCTCGCTATATGCGATATGATGGAGGTCGAGCCCTTCATGACCCTCTGGAGGAACCTGATGAAGTTGGTCGTTATGTCTGCGACATCGAACGGTGAGGGTTGGTATACCTTCCAGGCACGCTTCCCTTACAAGATTGTGGGGACTATGCCTTCGAACCGACAGAACTTCCACACGGAGTTCGTGTATGTGTACCGGGCCGAGCAGTGGGACTTTCTAGATTTTCCTAGCCTCAAGGGCCCAAACATGGCTTTAAACAGGTCGGTGCCCAGAGTGTCGGAGGACAAGGCATGGGTTGCCATTTACTGCCAGACCATCACTTCGATAGTCAATGGCGATCGAAAGCAAGTCCCCACCCATTGGAACCCCAATGCAGAGGATCTAAGTGATGAGCATTTCCTCTCTTCGATGGGACTGTGCCCGGCTTATCCAAAGGGTAGGGCCTCCGCTGCTAGGTGTCTACTTGCCTCGATTGATGATGTATTTTATTTTAACCCTTATTCGTTTAATTGTGCAGTCATTGCCCGTCGAGAGCTCAGCGAAATCATGCAGAAGAAACTAAATACTAACCAGAGGGTGCAGGAGCAGATCCGGCAGAAAGTGTCGAGGGGGGAGACTCGAGTTCCTCGCCCTCCCAAGGTAACTTATGACCCTCGATCTGACGATCCGGTCCTTGTGTTTTGTTTTGTTCTAACTCTGGTTTTTTTTTTCTAATAAGACCCCGTGAAGAGGCCTCGTAACCGCCCTCCTTCAACGGCGGCTATCGTGGCGCCCCAGGTGGTGGAGGATAGGGGGAGGGCTGCGACCCTCGAACCACCCTCTCGATCAACTGCGACTTCCTCGAGGGCTGCGGAGGCGCAAGGGGAGCCTCCTCATCACTGGGAGGAGGCCCCTAGCCGAAAGAGGGCACGGACGGGTGACGCGGAGCAAGCTTCGAATCCCTTCACCGAGTTGACGGGGATAGAGAAGGCCAGGCGCTTTGACTTGGCCGTTAAGCGTATTCTGACCAAGGCAGATATCGATGTATGCCAAGCCTTGAGTGAGGAAGAAGAAGTCGAGGGGTTGCATGCCTCTTGGATCGATGTATGTTCCTATTTCTTTCCATTGCTTTGTATGTTGTTTCCTAATTGTTTTGTTTGTTTCCAGTGTTCGGTTAGAATGGCTGTCATGAGCCATCGACACACTATCGGCTTTCGTCAACTCCGGGAGGATCTCGCGGAGCAGTGGGAGCTCGCTTTGAATTATAAGCTCGAGCTTGAGGCCGCCCACAAAGATCTGGAAGAGAAGGAGAACAGCTTCATTGTTCGAGATGAGGGGTGGAGGAAGAAGATCCAGGATGCCCAGAGTCAGCGAGATTCGATCAAGAGGCAGTATGACTCCTCAAAGGGCGAATCTTGAAACGCCAGGGAGCAGATCATTATCGACTGGTAAGGCTCTCAAGCCGGCAAGGACTTTGCCGCGGACATGGGGCTCGAGGGGGCCGAGGTTGCGACAAAGGTTACTCTTGCTAAGCTGCGGGAGGCTTTGGCTAAGGTCTCTCCTTCGACCAACTGGGCCTTAGTCGAGGAGGAGTATAATGCCATCATGGCGGCTGAGCTCGAGGCTGACTCCTCCCTGGCTCTCGAGACTCCTATGGAGGGTATCGATGACCCTGATTCTGCGGAGGCTGGAGGTCGCACTGAGAGTGAAGATGCCTCGGAAAGAGAGGATGAGGGTGGCGAAGATGAGCTCGATGGCACCTCCAGTTCAACCTCTCTAGACTCCTCGAGCAGTTCGTCAAGTGGCTCTTCCAGTAATGCTGAGTAGCTCTTGTATTTATCTTTTCGCCATTTGTATCTAGCTTGGATGTAGTTCTGTAAGATGTATCTTTTGATTGGAATGAAAGAAGAAACCTTTTGCCATTTGTCTCTTGTTATCCTTCGAAGTATATTTTTCGGTTGCTGTGTTTGTTTGAACTTAACTATTCTCGATATGCTCTTATCTCGAGTGGTGCCTGCGAAGGGTTGCTTCTCGAGCTAGTACTTACTTTCGAGTTGTAGGCCGTTCGAGAGGTTTGTTCGAGTACTCTTTTAGGTGTCCCTGAGAGCAAAGCCCTTCGTTGAGGCAAGACATCGAGGGGGCAGCGCCCCTTTTTAGTATGTTGTGGCCTGGGATGCTGTTTTTTATGCTGAGGGCAAGATCGTCTTCCTCATGCCTTGAGTGCCCTAGGGGCTTTGGGCCCTGCATTGGATACGTGGCAGGCCTTTAGGGTGATAGGCTTATGTTCTGGTGAGGCCCATAAGGGTAGTTATGACAGCCTTGAAATTCGTGATTTGTTTTTCTTATAAGTATAAGGTGTTTCAACGTCGTCATTACACCATTTGCATCTTCTTTCTTCAGTCTTTCAATCTCGACCATCCTTTTTGCCTCTATTGTAATGTCTTCGTCGTTTATCACCCCCGAGGCTCTTCGAGCGGCCAAGCGTCGCCAGCTGGCGAAGGCCGGCTCGAATTCTGCCAATGTTGCCTCGAGGTTACCTGATACCTCGAAGGCGATTAAGATAGAGGGAGTGACCTCGACGGAGGATGCGGCTTTGCTTCGGCCGCTAAGGCCCTTCCTCCCTTGGCTCCTGCGGTGAAGTAGGAGACCCTCGAGGTCAATCCCGAGGGGAAGCTCCCTTTTCCCCTTACTTTTCCCGTCCCTTCGCCTGGGGTGCAGCAGGCCCTAGCGAAGAGGCTGAAGGTCGAGGGATCATCCCCTTCGACGGCTCCTGTTCTGGATTCTACCCTCTCGAGGGCAGATCTAGTAGGGAGGTTCGAGAGGGCCTCCCCTTATCTGATGACGGCTGTCGATGTGGCGGCATGTTTGGCCACCGATGGCCAGGAGCTTGAGGCCCTGAAGGCCACCCTTGTCGAGGTATGTCTATTTCTCTATCTCTTTTTCCTATATGGTTTTTGTAGCTTATGTGCATGTGTTTCTCGCAGCTCTCGATTAGGGTGTCTGCTCTGGCTCGCCGTCCTCGGGGTTCTGCCCTTGCTGAAGTCATGGACCAGATGCCCTTCGACGAGAGGAGTTCCCTTAACAACCAGATTCGGATTGCTGAGTTGAAGCTTTCCGAGGCTGAGGGATCCATTAAGAAGGACCAATTGTCCTTCAAGGAGAAGATGGTCGAGGCTCAGTAGACCATCGAGGACCTCACCAAGCAGAAGGACTCGGCCAGTAGGAGGCAACGTCAGGCCTCGAAGGACAGGAATGAGGCCTTGGCCAAGGCGGAGAAGGCCAACAAGAGGGCCTCTGAGGTCATCAAGGAGGCTACCGCTTGTTGGGAGCTGATCATCGAGAACTGGAAGATCTCCAAGGCAGGGAGGATCTTCCTTGAGGACGCTTCCCTTCAAGCTTCGGAGGTTGGTAGCTCTGAGGCTCTCAAGGATGTTCGAGCTGTCCTTGAGAAGTTGTCTCATGGCTTTTCTTGGCAAGAGGTGGAGGAGGGAGTCGTCGCTCTCTCCCAAGTGGAGATTGAGGCTCCTCGAGGAGAAGGTGATGCGGAGGCCAATCAGGTCGAGGACCAAGCTCCTGCTGCTGCGAACCTCGAGGGCTGATGTCCTCGCACCCATGATACCGCCTCCCTAATCTTCTTATTTCTTCCTTCTGGCTCCTACAAGGGTTAACATTAGACCCTTATAGTTTAGTTCTAGTTTCTAGATATTCCTTATGTTTGTAAGCTTGCCATCTCGATGGCCTATACTTCCCTTGATTAATTAAAATTTGCTTTTTCTCCCATCGATGTACTTCTATTTTAACAAGTTTATGCCTTCGAAATTTTCTTGTCTATGCTTGGTATAACTCGATAGGTGTATTACAACTCGATAGGTGTATACTTAAAGCGCATATTTCGATATGTTCTACTTGCAAAATTTGCTGAGTCAGCTTGATATAACTCGATAGCTGTGTTACAACTCGATAGGTGCATACTTAAAGCGAATATTTCGATATATTTTACTTGCAAAATTTGCTGAGTCAGCTTTACAAAAGATGGCTTATCATTTCGCCAAGGATGGGTGTACATAATAGATGCCCCTAATTTCGAGGGTTAAAACTTTAAAATGTATAGCTTCGAAGGCAGGACCCGGTCTTAGACATAAAACTTTCTGAGATTGTCCGCATTCCAAGGTCGAGGCAGGGGGCAGCCTTCCTGGTCTTCGAGGCGGTACGTGCCTAGTCGAACGACCTTAGTGATCTTGTAAGGCCCCTCCCAGTTAGGTTGTAATTTGCTAAGGCGAGGTTCCCTGCCTGTGGCTTCGCACTTCCGTAGGACCCAATCGTTGACCTGCAAAGGTCGATGTTTGATTCGTCGATTGAAGAGCCTGGTGATCTTAAGTTTGTAGGAGATGGCCTTGAGGAGCGCGTTGCCTCGACTTTCAGGGAGTAGGTCGGGGTTTACGCGCTTCTCTGCTTCGTTGTTGTCATGGTCGTAGAAGGTGATCCGTGGTGAGGGGATACCGACTTCGACGGGCAGCACAGCTTCGCTCCCATACACCAAGTTGAATGGTGTTTGTCCCGTGGCTTCTCGAACTGTTGCCCTCGTGGACCACAATATCCCAGGCAGGGCACCGATCCATGAGCTTTTAGCTCCTTCTAACATTGTCTTCAATCCCTTTAGGACTACTTTGTTGGCAACTTCAGCCTGTCCATTGGTCTGGGGTCGACTGATAGCGGAGAATCTAGTTTCGATGCCAAATCAAGAGCAGTAATCTTTCGTTGGCCCGTTGTTGAATTGTCGCCCATTGTCTGATATGAGAACTCGAGGGACGCCGAATCGAGTGATCAGATTACGCCAGATGAACCGCTAAACTTGCTTGTCGGTGATGGAGGCTAGTAGTTGGGCCTCAACCCACTTCGTGAAGTAGTCGACAGCGACTAACAGGAACCCCCGCTGACCTGAAGCAGGGGGAAAAGGTCCTAACAGGTCCATGCCCCACATGTCGAAAGGCAGTGGGGCCTGGATGGTAGTTAAGGGACTGGCCGCCTGATGGGGTAAGTTGGCATGCATCTGGCACTCTTTGCACTTCTGAACTAAGTTCGAGGCATCTTATATCAACGTTGGCTAGTAATAGCCAGCTCGAAGGGCTTTAGCGGCGATGGTCCTTGCACCCTGATGGCTCCCACTGGCTCCCTGGTGTATTTCTCGAAGCACATAGTCCCCCTCCTGCGGGGTTAAGCATCGAAGGAGCGGATGGGTGAAGGACTTCTTATACAACTGTCTTTCGTGGAACACGAACCATCGAGCTTGCCTCCTTACTTTCTCTGCCTCTTTACTTTCTCTGCCTCTAACTCGTCCGCAGGTAATATCCCATCCCTTACAAAGGACACTAACTTGTCCATCCATGTGGGGCTCATATCGAGGGTAGCTACCCCTCTATTGATGCTGGGGGCATTGAGTACCTCCCACATTATAGGGCGGGGTGACAGATCTTCGGCGGAGCTGGCCAATCTCGACAGTGCATCTGCCTGTTGATTTTCCGATCGTGGGATGTGGGTGATGGCAAAGGTGGCCAGATCACTTACTTCCTCCTTGATTTTCGTGAGGTACATCTTCATATTGTCTTCCTTGGCTTCGAATTCCCCAGTAGCTTGTCCCACGATGAGCTGGGAGTGTGAGTGGGCCTTGATGTTTCGAGCGCCCGCTGCCTTGCAGAGTTGTAGTCCAAGTAGGAGAGCCTCATACTCAGCTTCATTGTTCGAGGCAGTGAAGGCGAATTTCACGGCATACTTCGTTTTGTTCCTTTGAGGATCGAGGATTAATCATCTGGCCCCACAACCTGCTTTCGATGATGGCCCGTCGACGAATAACTCCCAGGGGCTTTCCACGTTAGGCTTGGGCCTCGAGGTACATTCGGCGATGAAGTCAGCCAGCGCTTGAGCTTCGATAGCTCGACGGGGCTCGAATTCTATGCCGAAATCCGGAAGCTGATTAGACCAATCCGTTACCCTGCTAGATAGATTCTTGCCCTCGATCACCTTACGGAGGGGATGACTGGTTAACACCTTGATGGGGTGAGCTTGAAAGTACGGCTTGAACTTGCGGGTGGCGACTACCAATGCAAATATCATTTTTTCGATCGAGGGGTACTTCGCTTCAGCGCCTCGAAAGGCGTAAAATAGACGGGATGTTGATTCTTCTCTCTTTCAGCAACGAGGACGGCGCTAAGTGCATTATCCGACACAGCTAAGTACACGAATAGTGGATCTCCTAGTAGGGGAGAGAGAAGTTTGGGAAGGCTGGCCAGGTGCGCCTTTAGCTGCTGAAATGCCTCTTCTGCTGGCTGGTCCCAGTCGAAGGTCGGCTGCTTAAGTGTTCTGAAGAAGTATAAGCTTTTGTCTACTGACCTCGATAGGAAACGTCCTAGTGCCGCCATACAACCGGTTAGGCGTTGGACTTCTTTAACGGTTCGAGGGCTTTTCATCTCAATGATGGCCTGGACCTTATCTGGGTTAGCCTTGATGCCTCTCTCATCGACTAGGAACCCCAGGCACTTTCCCCCTTTCACGCCGAAGACACACTTCTTCGGATTCAGCTTCATGTTGTGGGCGCGTAGGATGGACAGGGTTTCTTTCAGGTCAGATACGTGTTCACTTTCTTGCTGACTCTTGACGATCATGTCGTCGACGTAGACCTCGACATTTCTTCCTATCTGGTTTTCGAACATCTTGTTGACGAAGCGCTGATAGGTAGCACCAGCGTTTTTGAGGCCGAATGGCATTAATCTGTAACAATACACCCCTGAACTTGTGGTGAACGCTGTATGAATTTGATCTTCTTCTGCCATGGGGATTTGATGGTATCCCGCGTTGGCGTCCATAGAGCTGAAAAGGGCATGTCCGGCGGTTGAATCGACAAGTCTATCGATCTTGGGGAGGGGGAGTCGTCTTTAGGACAGGCCTTGTTCAGGTCCGTAAAGTCGACACACATCCTCCACGTTCCAGTAGATTTGCGGACCAACACCGCGTTAGCCAACCACTCGGTGTACTGGCATTCTTTGATAAAACCTGCTGCTAGTAGCTTTTTCACTTCTTCAGCTGCTGCTTTACTTCTCTCGGCACCCTGGTGCCTAAGCTTTTGTTTTACTGATCGATGTCCCTCTTTAATGTTGAGGCGGTGTACCATGATCTCAGGATCGATGCCCGGTATTTCGTCTACCATGTATGCGAACACATCTTGGAACTCACGGATGACCTCGATGATCTAAGCTCTTGTGCCGTCGGGTATCTGCCTGCCGATCCTTATCGTTCTCCCTCTCATGTCGTCGATACATACCTCTTCATCCCCAGCTATTGGTCGAGGTCTTTCTTACCGTTTTGGGTTCTCGGCAACATAGACTCCCATCACGGGGAGAGGCTCTTCCGGCTCGGGTTGCTTTCTTTTCTTGGTTGCGTCGTCATTCTGGTGCTTCAGGCTGTTGACATAACATTCTCTGGCAGACTTCTGGTCCCCGAACAGTTGAGCGACCTTACCGTCGTCGGTCTCGAACTGCAGCAGTAACTGGTAGGTGGAGATGGCAGCTTTTACCTTGTTGAGGGTGGGACGTCCAATTATGACGTTGTAGTGGAGGTCAACGTCGACGACAAGGAAGTCGACGAGGACGCTCCTCCCCCGACCCTTCTCTCCCATTCTCGTAGGAAGCTTGACCGACCCTAGAGAGTGGACGGATTGCCCCCCAAATCCTACCAGTGGTTGGCTGATGGGTTGGAGGTCATTCCTCTGATAATTTAGCTTTGCCAGGCAATCCATGGTCTGCGGAACTTCTGCTGTCAATAAGCACTCGACCTACCCTCAGGTTGGCAATCTTCATTTCGACGACCAGGGGGTCGTCGTGTGGGGTATAAATAGGTCGATGGCTGTCTTTGAAGGTCATGGTGGGGGAGGCTGCTGTCTTGGTCATGTCCGTCGTCCCATGTTTCAAGGTGTAGAGGTGTTTCTTTCGAGAGCGGCTGGTTAAGCCACCCGAAGCGTACCCTCCGGCTATGACACTGACGCATCCTGTTGTTTCCTCGCTCCTCGACTCCATCGTCTGCCAATTTGTCTAATGCTCTTTTGAGTTCTCTACAGTCGTGAGTGGTGTGTCCGTAGTCGTGGTGGTACTCACACTAAAGGTTCTTGTCTCTTCTACTAATGGAAGTTCTGATGGGTGTTGGTTTCGACAAGGTGTACTTTTCCTTGATATCGAGGTATATCTCTCTTTGGTTGAGGTTGTACCGAGGGTCATAGCCGTTGTCATCTACCCGGGGCTTCTTATCTCTCTCCCTTCGAGAAGCTTCTCAAAGAGGGTCACCTCGAGCCCCATTGTCGTTCTTTCTTTTGTTGGAGTTGGGTTCGTCGTGCGTCTAACAGGTGTCGGATGCTTGTATGAACTTTTGGGCGAGGTTCATTGCCTCAGAGAAAGTGGAGGCCTCATTTTCTGCGAGCTTCAGCTTGAATCGGCTTGATGGGTAGAAGCCTGACATCAGTGCAGTGAACGCCACGCTATCTTGTAGATCGGAGACTTTCAGGGACTCCTCATTAAACCACTTGTATAATCTGCCAGGTCTTCTTCTCTGCGTTGCCTTATCGACATTAAGTGAATGCTGGTCTTTCGATGTCTTATTCCTGCAATAAAGTTTTGCTTGAAGGCGGTCTCGAGGGAGGCGAAGTTCGAAATACTGCCCGGGGGTAGTTCTGTGAACCAAGTGAGTGCGAGCCCCTTCAGCGTGGTGGGGAAGAACTTACACTAAGCTGCCTCGCTCCCTGTCTGTACACTTATTTGTGCTTTAAAGGCTGCGAGGTGATCGACGGGGTCTGTTGTTCCCCCATAATGCTCGATAGGTGGCACCTTCACCTTTCGAGGGTTAGGAGTTCGCATGATTTCTTCACTGAAGGGCGTGATGAAGCCAAGGTTCCCAAAGTGGGTGTTAGATTCTCCGTTCATTTCAGAACTGCTAGCCTCCAGTCGTGCTCCCGTGGTCCTCTTTCGCGCTGTCGAGACCCTTCCCGCCTCTGGCTACGGTTCGGGGGTGTCTCTGACGCTTATCGAGAATTTGGCGAGCATCTCGATTACCATTCCTGAGGGATCGCTCGTTGATGATGTGTCGGGCATCCCTCCGGCTAGGAGGGTCTCGGGGCGGAGCTCAAGGGTCTCGAGTAGGATTCTGGGGGGCCCGAGTCGATGCTTGTGGAGCTGGGTCGTCGAGGGGAGGATTGCGCCTTTTTTGCCCCATAGCGAGTCGTGGGACGGAAGGTCTGTTGGATGTTCCCTCTCCTCCGTTCTGGAGGCTGTAAACGAGAGCCCTAAGACTCCGCTCGAGATTGTCACTGAGGCGCTCTACCAACTGCTGCAAGTCCTGCTGGGTGACATGATTTAGGATGAGCTGCTCCAATCGAGGGGGTTCAACTCGAGGGAGGGTTCCCTGCAGGTTGTCCCCGATTTGCGGCGCTGGCTGTCTCTCGAGGCACTATTTCCTCGAGGATATGTTGATGTCCCTCCGAGAGTACGGGGGCCCTACGAGGGTCGCCCGCTGTTTCATCAACTAGCTCGGGAGGGGGGGTTTCCTCCTCGAGGTGGTGAGCTTGGAGGTTGCTGGGCTTGATGGGATCTTCGAGCATTGGCCATGGCTTTTTGTTTAGCTTTCCCACAGACGGCGCCAACCTGTTTCGGGTGAAAACTTATAAGATGGGGGAATTAGTCAAGACGAGGGGTCGATGACCGCTGAAAATAACCGAGTGCTCGAGAGGTACCACGGAGACCTGCAAGAATGAAGGTTAGACTACCCCGGGGGTGTTTTCGGGATCGCTCCTCCGACGCTCAAGTCAGTTATTATGCTCAACTGTAAGTATTGAGTAGTTGGTCTGGAATTTATTACCTGTCCATTGATGAGACATTGGGTATCTATAGTGTTGTGGATTCCCATAAAGGGAACATTGATAGGATGGGCCTCAGGGAGATTATTGGCTATGTTGCCTTTTCAGGCAATCAACCTTTTATGCCCCCTGTCCGGGGATCCCTAGGCATCCTGGGGTTAGGGTAACCTCCTGTGGGACCCATTATACCCCCTGTCCGGGGGTTTGATGGACCTCCTCATAAAAATAGGGCCTAGGGAATATTGGGCCCAAACAATATGGATATACCAGAAGTTGGATCCATAGAACAATGTCTCCTCGACAGTGGGACAACACACACCATATTAAAAAATAAAGAGTATTTTTCAAAACTTACAATATTCCAGGCAAATGTTAGCACAATATCTGGGACTTCCAAGTTAATTGAAGGCTCTGAGAAAGCATGTATTATATTTTCAAATGGAACAAAATTGATAATCGATGATGCATTATATTCGAGTAAATCTCGAAGAAACCTCAGAAGTTTTAAAGATGTACGTCAGAATGGTTACCATTTGGAAACGATGACAGTGAACCAAGAGGAATTTATATGCCTCACGGCAGAAAAATGCGGCAAGAAATACATCTATGAAAAATTGCCAACAATTTCCTCGTGACTATATCGCATAGATATACGTTCGATTGAAATTAATATGATATCTACCCAGAAGTTAGATAATAGAGAATTATTTACTCTATGGCATGACCGATTTGGCCATCCTGGCACAGGAATGTTTCATAGAATTATTGAAAATTCAATTGGTGACTCTATAAAGAATGTCAAAATTCCTTGGTCAAATGGATTATCATGCTCTACATGCTCACTTGGTAAATTGATAATTAGACCATCTATAAATAAGATTGCCACTGAATCTCCAATGTTTTTAGAAAGAATACAAGGAGATATTTGTGGCTCTATTCACCCCGCATGCGGACCATTCCGCTATTTCATGGTATTAATTGATGCATCTACTCGATGGTCACATGTGAGCCTTTTGTCAAGTAGAAATGTTGCATTTGCAAAACTTCTGGCTCAAATAATTCGATTAAGAACTCAATTCCCAGATCATACAATAAAGAGAATAAGATTAGACAATGCTGGGGAATTTACATCCCAGACTTTTAATGATTATTGCATGTCTATTGGGATTGTTGTAGAGCACCCTGTGCCTCATGTACATACACAAAATGGTCTTGCTGAATCATTAATCAAGAGACTACAATTAATTGTAAGACCATTAATAATGAGATCAAAATTGCCCTCTTTTGTATGGGGTCATGCTATATTACATGCAGCAGCATTGATAAGATTAAGGCCGACAGCCTATCATAAATTATCATCGTTACAATTAGTATCATGTCGAGAACTGAATGTCTCACATTTGAAAATTTTTGGGTGCGATGTACATGTACCTATTGCTCCTCCCCAACGTACTAAAAAATGGGTCCATAAAGAAGGATGAGAATATATGTTGGATTTGAATCTCCATCAATTATCAAATATTTAGAGCCAACAACTGGCGATTTATTTACGACTCGATTTGCTGAGTGTCATTTTAATGAGTCGGTATTCCCATCCTTAGGAGGAGAGAAAGTGGACCCACAAAATATTAAAAACAAAAATTACATGGAACGCATCACAACTGTCGTTTCTGGACCCGAGAACAAATTCATGTGAACAAGAAGTCAAGAAATTTGTTCTTTTGCAAAGTATTGCAAACCAATTGCCAGATGCATTCACAGATACTAAGAAAGTGACAAAGTCGCATGTGCATGCTGAGAATTCCCCGGCCCGGATTGAAATTCCTAGTGACCATAAGGCCATTGAAGATGAGTCAATAGCACGTCGAAAACGTGGTAGACCACCCGGTTCTAAAGACTCAAAACCGAGAAAAATGAAAAAGCAAGGAGAAACAACGAACGAAATTAATATAAATCCTCCAAAGGAGCATGATGAAATTCATGATGAAAACAAAAATGAAGATAAGCATATTCCAGAAGAACATGAACATTAAAGCATAGACAACAATGAAACTTCAATTAATTATGTTTCTACAAAGAAACAATGGAATCGAAAAGATGTTGTCTTGAATGAAATCTTTGCTTACTCCATAGTTGTTGAAATGACATACGATGAAAATAATATAGAACCAAATACAGTAGATGAATCTCGCCGCAGAAAAGATTGGCCAAAATGGAAAGAAGCAATTCAAGCAGAATTGAAATCACTTGAAAAACGTGAGGTATTCGGACAAATAACCCAAATACCAAAAGGTGTAAAACCAGTTGGGTACAAAAGGGTATTCGTGAGAAAACGAAATGAGAAAAATGAAGTTACTAGATATAAGGCAAGGCTAGTATCCCAAGGCTTCTCGCAAATGCCAGGGATTGACTATGATAAGACATATTCTCCAGTAGTTGATGCAACTACACTAAGATTTCTGGTAAGCTTATCAGTTTCGAAAGGATTGCAAATGAGGTTAATGGATGTAGTGACTGCATACTTATATGGGTCACTTGATACAAATATTTATATGAAAGTCCCTGACGGACTAAAACTACCAGAAAATCACATGCCCAAAGAGATGTTTTCAATAAAATTGAAAAAGTCACTCTATGGGTTAAAACAATCTGGAAGAATGTGGTATAATCGTCTTAGTGAATACCTATTGAAAGAAAGATTCAAAAATAATCAAATCAGTCCTTGTGTTTTCATAAAGCGATCCAAATCAGGATTCGCCATCATTGCTGTCTATGTCAATGATTTGAATATTATTGGAAATCCTAGAGAACTCGAAGTAACTGCAAAGTACTTGATGAAAGAATTTGAGATGAAAGGTCTCGGGAGGACAAAATTTTGCCTTGGCTTGCAAATAGAACATTTGAGAAATGGGATTTTTGTCCATCAATCAAACTATACAGAAAAAATTCTGAGACGTTTTTTCATGGACAAAGCCCACCCAATAAGTTCTCCAATGATAGTGCGTTCTCTGCATGTGAAAGATGATCCATTCAGACCACGAGAAGAAAATGAAGAAATTCTTGATCCTGAAGTACCATATTTAAGTGCGATTGGTGCCTTGATGTACTTGGCTAACAATACTCGACCTGACATAGCTTTTTCAGTATACTTGTTAGCTAGATACAGCAATGCACCAACGAAGAGACATTGGAATGGAATTAGACACTTGTTACGCTATCTTCGAGGAACATAAGATCTTGGATTATTCTACCAGTTGAAACCAAATGTGTCACTCATTGGATATGCAGATGCTAGGTACCTATGAGATCCACAAAAAGGTAAGTCTCAATCCGGGTATCCATTCACTTATAAGGGTACTGCAATATCTTGGAAATCCACGAAGCAGACTTTGACGGCCACATCATCAAATCATGCAGAATTAATTGCTCTTTATGAAGCTGGAAGGGAATGTGTATGGCTAAGGTCAATGATCAAGAATATCCAAGAAGAATGTGGAATGGAAACAATAACAACAAATTCAACTATCATTTACGAAGACAATATTGCATGTATCACCCAAGTAAGCGAAGGGTACATCAAAGGAGACAGAACTAAACATTTATCACCAAAGCTCTCTTCACTCATGACCTCCAAAAGGAAGGGACGATAAACATCCAACAAATCCAATCATGTAAGAATCTTGCAGATTTATTCACCAAATCCCTTCCGGGGAAGAAATTTGAAGAATTAGTCTGAAAAAATGGAATGCGTCATCTTCGTGATATATGCTAGATTCAGGGGGAGTATTATATGCACTGCACTCTTTTTCCCTTCGATCAGGTTTTTATCCCACCGGGTTTTTCCTGACAAGGTTTTTAATGAGGCAGTTAATTTTAAGCATATAAGGATACATAATAGTTGTACTCTTTTCCCTAGTTATGGATTTTTCCCACAGGGTTTTTCCTAACAAGGCTCTTAATGAGACGACGTCTATTATGAGTTATCAGTAGACATTCAAGGGGGAGTGTTGACAGAACAATGGAATGGCAAATTCCACTGTTTACGCATGGTGAATGTCCTGACATGCATTTAATGCATGTTAGGAAAAGTTTTCTTCCGCCGCACTGAAATTGTTGAATTTGCAATTGTACACAATAGAATTTTTGCTTATAAATACCGTTGATGTAAGAAATCAGTTTTACACAATTGAATACAAATCACTCTTCTGATATATTTCTATTAATAGCTTCTCTCTCTACCTATTTCTCACAATAATCCCAAATTTATCAATGGGTTATGCTCTTCATTGACAATTTAGAAAAAAAAGGCCTGATTTTGTCACGGGAGTTAAGCATCAAATCGCATGTTCATCGAATAAGATTTGCTACCGATGCATCAGAAATTTTGTAATGAGTAAACCACCTCCCTCCAAGTTGCGCCAACCATAAAGAAAGCGATTTAAAAACCATAAAGAAAGCGATCCATTAAAGAAGTAATAACGAGGAGCACAACTTGTCCTTCCACGTTTTTTACGCTGTGAGGGGGCCTTTCTAGAAGTGACTCCAAATATTATCATCAATTATAGGAAATGAACAAAACTGATGGGAATGGTCCAAAAATAAAATAGTTGTATGATCTCGAAATAGAATCAGGTACCTCAGTTTAGTTGAAACAAATAATTGATGGAGTATTCCCCCTTATGACCAATTCTTGAAATTTTCGATTTTAAAAAGTCACTTTATTATTTTAAGAAAAATTTTATGGTACTTGATGTATAAGGTATCCTTCCATCTCATAATAAACTTTTGAATGTTAATATTTTAATTGTGTATGAATAAAAATAAAAGTTAATATTTCAAATACACATCGAGATTAACTAACTATCATTAAAATTAATTATTTGTTAATTAAATGCAACTTAAGAAAAGTTTGTAATTGAAATTAGCATTTGGGCTATGTATTATTGTTTTCTCCTTTTAATAATAATAATAATTAAATGAGTATATTCTCCCTTTCAAATAGGTGTGACATTCTTTCAATTTACACTTGTCAACGCACAATTTTAAACACATAATTAGTATTTAGGCCTGGGTTATACCCCGGGTAATTATAATTTTCATTTATTATAACACTAAACATTACTTGGTTTAGTGGTTAAGACTTTAGTATATAAGTTGGAAGTCATGGATCAAATCTTATACCATGCATTTTCTCGTTTTTTTTTTATTGTACGTGTAGTATATGAAGTAAACAATTTAATGGATAGCGTCACGTGGCACAATTCCTTATTTGGGAACGCCTTGTAATATATTAGTATAGATATCTCTATTTATCTAATAGAAATTACAAAAATTAATATGCAGAATATACAAATTGGGAGACTAATCCAAAAATCATTCTACACGATATCATCTTTTTAACATATACTACCTCTGTTCCATAAAGTTAAGTTCTACCCATTTACTATACTCCAAAAACCAAGAAAATTATGCATGAGAGAGAGTGTGTACTCTATTGTTTTCTAATTGGAGAGAGAGAGTGTGTGTGTGTGCAAGTAACTACTGTATTGTTTTTAATAGGAGAGATAATGTGGTTGTGAGATAGCGTAAAACGTAGTGGGTACATAAGGTGAGGGCAAATAGGTAATAAAAATAGAATTATTTGCCGAAAATGGAATAAAGTAGAATTGAGAAGAACTTTATGGAACGAACACTCTTAAATGAAAAGTGGAAATAACTTTATGGAACGCATGGAGTAGATAGATTAAATTCAAGTTCTACAAGTATAAAGGTAGAAAAAGTATACTTCCTTTATTTTTTATTACTTGCATCATATGATTCGACACCCATTCTAAATAAAAGAGACCAAAAAATGTAAATGAACTTAAATCGTTTAAATCTTAATCCCTTCCCTCTAAATGTAATGTTTAAATTTTTTTAAACTTGTCTGTTTGCCTTTACTAACATCATCTCGAAATCGCGTACTCAACTTAGATGATGCAAGTAATAAAAAAATATTATTAGTACATGCTCCATTTCTTATATTTTATTAAAAGTCACATACAATAATGGAGCTTATACTTTAATCATTAGTTACTCCCAATACATTAATAAAAGAAAATTATAAGAAAACATACATTATCAAATTAGGTGTTTCTTTTTAAGATGAATTTAATAGTACAATTTTCATTTATCATACTATAAAAAATATTAGTGGTCAAACTAAACCATATATACTCAGCTTTTTGAAAACAAGAAAACGTTCGTTTCTGTGATGTCCAAAAAAAAAACGAAGGAATCATAGTCATGATGACTTTTCTTAATAACGACTATCAATAGAAAAAATGATGTCAGCAGTCTTAATTAGCACTAATATCAGCACTGATCTTATGCTATAAAAATGTGAATTAAATCTCAAATAACGCAAGTCGAGGGCCAACCAATTAGAGCATTATTTCTTTGAGAATATAATGTCTGATTCCCTTCACTCCTCACTTCTCTCTCTTCTTCCTCATGAAAATGTCCAAGTAATTACTTTCTGATCATTTTTAATTCCTTAAAATTGAAGCTTTCATTATTAATTCCTTATAATTATTAAGTATTGTTGTTTTGTAGAAATGTTATTTTGTTTGTTACGTATATGCATATATTAAATTCACTAACGTGCATGAGATTTCAGGGAAATTCCTCAATATGTGATCATATAGAAGTGGCAGAAATTTACATCAAAGATTTGGAGAAAAGTATTAAGGAGCTTCAAGATAAGAGAGAAAAGCTACAAAATTCTTTATCTGATATACCAAATATTATTGGACCGCCGTCGTCAATTAGTAGTATTAATCCTTCCATTAATGATAATTATGTGAAGATCAAGGCGTTTTCTAAAGAATTAGAGATCGAAATTAACACCATGGTTGAAGAGGATGGTGTATTCCCTTTATCTAAGGTGCTCAACGTAGTACAACTTGAAGGTCTTACAATTGTTAATTGTGCATACTCCCAAGTTAACAAAAGATGGATGTATGTCATCCGTTGTGAGGTAATTATCCCTTTATTTAATACTCCTATCTAATCATCAATTAAGTAGTAACATTTTTTTTGGCAGAAACGACATTCTATGTTACCTGTTACTTGTAAAAATTAGTTTGTGATTAATTAGTTAATTAATTTGTGATCAGTTTAGAATTCCTATACAACTAGCTGGATAATACTTATGGATCTATATCTATTCTAATATTCTGTAACACAGGCCCTTGACACCACATATTAAATCTCTATGTATTGTTTCTTTCATTAAACACCTCTTTAATCTTCAGCTTTAGGCTATGTTTGATTCAACTTATTTTGACTTATCTGAACTTATCTTTTATCTCAAGTTATTTTATCTTATCTTCTCTTGTCTGAACTTATATTCTAGTTTATTGAGTTGTCTAACCTAGTTAGTCCGTTTAGTTCAACTTATTTCATCTTATTTTAACTGATATTTTCTTATCTTATCAGAACTTATCTGAACTTATTTTTTCTGAAATAAGTTAAAATAAATTGAACACAACATAGCCTTAGAATCAATTTTCAGCTCACGTGAGTAGCACGTGATGGTCAAACTTAACTTTATGGATGATTTTTTCTATCCATTCTAGTTCCTTGATGAACTTTTAAGCATCAGGTTTAATGATCTAAAGACTAAAGATTCTTATGAGTTATTGCAAAGATGACTTTCTTTTTTGAGAGAATTGTATAGAGTCTAGAGATGACTTTGATTATATATTACGATATTAGAACTAAGGTAAGTAGTCAGTAGAATGTATAGTACACTGATAATACCTAATTCTATATATTGATTTGTTTTTCGGCTAAATGAGTTGTGGATGGTAATGCTATTTTTGGGATACATCCGTACGTACACTTACAGGTTGATGACGGGAAGTTGGTTGATTGCTCTCGCTTGCAGTGCAGATTGACAAATGAAATTTTATCATCTGCTTCATGATAGTGTCACAACTCACAATACAAGTTCTGCAATCTGCAGGTTAATTTTAATTCTAACTTTCTTCTCTAAATTTTCATCGTAGCATAACTAGCATTATCGACGAAGCAATTAATTAATCGGTTTTGTTAAAATGGTACTTCCTCCGTTCTGAAACGATGTTCTCATTTCTCTTTTTTAAGTTTATCAATGCATGTTTTATATCATTAGTATCTTTAGTTAGAATTATAAAAATTTGATTTTCAGTAATGTATTCATTGAGACGAAATAAATAAGACCTTACATGACTATACTTTCTCCTAGACTTCCTCCGTTTTTTTTATTAAGTGATTGAGAGAGAAAAAATACAATTCTTAAAGAACTTAGAGAGAGAAAGTTGGGACAATAGCTTAAAAGAAAGAGCAATTTCTCCTAGACTTCCTCCGTTTTTTATTAAGTGACTGAGAGAGAAATAATACAATTTCTAAAAAACTTAGAGAGAGAAAGTTGGGACCAATAGCTTAAAAGAAAGAGCAATTTTATGATGGTAGTTTTGTAAAAAAGGCCAACCTTTTGAAAAGTGCCAAGATTCCAAATGGAAATATCTTTTTGGGGTTGAGGGAGTATTAGTTTAGAAATTTATGACAAAATCATATATCGATGGGTGCTATTAATGCTTAGTTAATTAAGGTTGCATATCTCATTTTTCTAACTTAAATCTATGTCTTTTTTAGATTAATACTTCATTTATTTTTTTTGTTTTTTTACAACAATTCGACTTTCACGTTTGACAATGCACGGTTTGACCATTATTATCTTTCATCATCTAAGGAGAAAATAAAAAATCATATCTTATAAATACTTCCTCTCTTCCAGAGCTGATCAAGGTTGACCTGACCCGAAAAAAAATGTATGGGTTTGGGCATGAATATGGACCTGATTTTCAGACCCTGCCGGACATTTAATTTTTTGCAAAGGGTCTTGGGCATCTCAAAACGGATTTTTTAGTTTAAAGTTTGGACCTGATTTTGGTCTAAAAAATCCGATATATTTGGCTCGAAATTAGCAGGTTTGGCGCAAAGAAAATCGGCCTAAGTTTGGCCCACTTCAAAACAATGGGCTGATTTTTTTGGTGTGGCTTGGCCAGCTATTTGATCACCTATACTTATTCTGATTTAGTTGCAACATGGGAGGAAATCACAATAATTTAGTGAGGAGAGAGACAAAGATAAAATGGAGACCCATATTATTAGGAGAGAGATAGACAGAAAGAATTTCCAACAAATGTAATGTTGCAAATAAATTGGTATACCCAATAGGAACAAGATCTTTCGTAAATTTATTTCTTCTTACATATAAGTCATCGAAGATCATTAACATGAAGTTCATAAATAGTTCATAAATAGTTCAAAAATCAAAATTTTCGCAAACAAAGTGAACAAAGAAAAGGTTTCAACTAAAGCGAAAAAAGAAACTCAAATTGTTTTTGTTGCCTTGATTAGTTGGTTGGTATTACAATGGAAGAACAAGGAGCTTCATCTAACCAAGCTTCGAATTTTTTTTATTTCTAGCAAGTTGGATCTTTCAAAATATCTTCGAGGAGAAGAAGATAAAACGGTTAAACAGCAAACGACACAGCTACTATGTTAAGAGAGTAAAAGTAATTGTATTGAAATCCTGAGCTATATTAGTCCTCTTCTTTCTTTTCTTATTTGGCTGTATAATGTTTTAAGATGCATGACTTTTGACTTTTCATTACTCTCAATATACTAATAAAATTGTAAGACTATGATTATATAAATGTAATTATTAAGATAATGTAATGATGCACCAAGAACCATTTATGTCTTGTGTATACTCTATATAAAAAGTTGATATTACGAAAAATACATAATAAGACAAATCAAACAAAATCTCACATAACTATTCGAACATTTTGAAAAAGATAAATTTAAAAGAGCCTAAAACGAAATTTGCATTGTGGCTACTTAAGACTATTTTTGTATATGCTAATTTGGAGTAGTGAAACCCATTTCTTTGGAAGGGGAAAAAATCAAAAGAAGATTAAAGTCAATAATCTAATACAATGTATCAGAATCACTGATCTTTCCGCCAGTTATCACGTTCTATTGGATAGAGAAATTATTACCCATAATTGCAAATATTGCAATGACCATACTTTTAGAATACGAAGAAAAAATGCCAACTATTCTATTTTTCCGAGCTCTCAAGTAGAGACTCGTTTAAATTTATTCTAAACACACTTTATTTTTCTCTTTCCTTACTGATTTCCTTAAAACTCCTATTTCTCATATTTCACCTTCTATAGTTTGTCAAAGATATATAATTATTGTTTCATAATTATTATAAATATAATAGTTCAATGATTGATTATTGACTTTTACATATTAAATAAACTTAATAATGGTTTACATCACTAATTATCTATTTAAGTAAAATGGCTATTTCTATTGATTATCAATTAGTAATGGGTATTTCATGTTATTACGCTATAGTTTAGAAATAAATCATATATAGTATGTATAATGGTAAGTGGATGATGAGAAAATATGGTTGTAAGGTCAAAAGGTAAAAGGGAGAGATATGGGTATTTCATGTTATTTCTATAGTTTAGATATAAGTCATTAATAGTATGTACAGTATAATGGTAAGTGGATGATGAGAAAATATGGTTGTATGATCAAAAGGTTAAAAGGAGAGATATGTTCTTTTTCCTTTTATGTTCACTGTTTTACATGAAATATTGGATTTTTTAAAAAAGTAAATATAGATTTTAGAAGAGATAAATTAAGGAGAGAGATAAGGATAATTTTTATTTCAAAGATCATTGACAATGATGCTTTTAAGCTAAAACTCAATGCAGTTTATCTAGTGATATTCTTAAGAGTGGGAAAGGGATAAGAAAATCTCCACCCCTTGAAAGCAAGATATACCACTTGATCCTTCCCACTAGGCGGCCAAGTACTACTTAGGCTATGTTCAGTTCACCTTATATTTGCTTATTTCAGATCAGACCAGATCAGAAAAAATCAGATCAGATCAGATAAGTTCAGATTATGCTTATATTTAAAAACTTATTATTATTATTATTATTATTATTATTATTATTATTATTATTATTATTATTATCATGATTATTATGATTATTAGTATTACTAATGCTATTATTGTTATTGCAATAATTATTATTATTGTTGTTGTTGTTGTTATTATTATTATTATTATTATTATTATTATTATTATTATTACTTTATACAATTACTATTACTATTAATATTACTATTTACTAGTACATTTGTTCAAAAAGATATTATTATTGTCTGTTGTACTTATTAATTATTAATATTGGTAATTATTATTAATGTCGTTGCTATTATTATAAATGTCATTGATATCACTATTTGAATCTATTTGTGTTCAAGAAGATGAATGTTCTTTTGGCATTTGTAAGTGCTCTTTTTTATATTTATTCTAATTAATAATTTTGATATGTGATGTTCTTTTTGATGTTGTATATGTAACGAACATGACAATAGTATATGATGTTTATTTTTTAAAACAATTTTGGTAGAATAATATTAATTATATATTACTAGTTTATATAAAACATGAGTAGCATGGGATAACCTAATGGTGTTGCCATCACGTTCAAAATTTTCCCTACAAAGGATTTCAACTTATCTTAAAAAAACAAAGTTTATATAGAACAAGACAACGATATAAGAAGAATATATTTAACCATTTTGTTCATGATCATATGATTATATATATTTATAGGTTTATTTATAATAAAAAAGAACAATTTATTGATATAACAAAGAACATGTTGTTAGTTAAATCAAAACATGTCATCAATATAAAAATAACATCTATGTTTTATTTTTTAAATGTGTTCCTTAAATAGATATTGTATGCTCTTTCAGTATATGTTCTTTTTTTAATATCATTATATGTTCTTTTCATTACTACCTAAATTCTTATTATTAACGGACCTTGAACATGAGTGTTCTTTTATTTTTAATTTTTTGGGCCCCTTGCGAAAATCCCGTGGTAAGATGAATATTCTCTGGGCTGCCCTCGCACAGAGTCATTCACCTAAAGACCCAACAATCCCCAACCCCCCTCCCCCACCCACAACAATATTGAAATATATGCTTCCACCAAGATTTGAACCTTGGTCTCCTATGTGGGAGGTAAAAAGTCATACCATTGGACCCAAGAGTCCTTAGTCTTTTATTTTTAATTGGAGAAGCTTAAGAACAACCACATTGAAAGACTCACACACTCCCCTACTCTCACACTCTCCTCGTTTCGGGCAAGCCACGGTGCACTTATAATATGCTCCTACCCTCCCCAATATTAGGGCAGCTAAAATATTTGAGAACCTCTGATCCCCTATTCAAGGAGAAATGAGAAGATGACATGTGGCATGGAACTATATAGGACTTTTAATTAATATCTTTAGCATTTGTGAGGATCAATAAATTAGAAGAAATAATGTATTGGGCAAGCTTAGCAATGTGGTTGGTAGAAGACTTGCCATTTTGTCTGTATTTGCCTCAAAGGTTTTTTTTAAATGTAAGATGAGCATCTCTTGCACAAGTGAGGGAAAAATTGGGGATCCACTTTGTAAGGGAAAAAAATCAAACCCTTGTCACAAGGGTAGAAGAAGGACGTCCAACCAATAACTAGGCAAATCTATCAAAGATGTATTATTCACTTATTTGTTACTATTCCCCAGCACGCCCACGGCCCATAATTCTACTACACTAGCTCAAATACAAGCAACTTATCCTTACATGATTTATGACCATTCATGTACAAGATCTTTTCACGCCCGCGAAACAGAAATCTTTCGCATCGTTAACTAAATATACTTATTACTACCACTTTTTTTTTTTTTTTTTGAGAAGATACTTATATCTAACATTTTGTTCTTACTTTAGACAATATCTAACATTGGTTCTTACTTTAGACAATCCTGATATGAAGCTTTAGACAATCCAAAAAAAAGTTAACATAAAGAACCTTCACATAAAGCTACTAAATTCTCCTGAATCAATGGCGAGAGACAAAAGCAAGTGAGCTTCACATAGTAATGCTTGATGCTTCCATGATTCCTTCCTACCAGCTGCCCATAGCCCAAGCCAAAAAAAAGGTGGGCAAGTGTCAATGTGCGATACAAAACAACCCCAACAAACATTGATAGGCTCCTAATAACCTTTCTGAATTAAGTTTCCTTGTAAAATATGCACTACTACATTTTTAATCAAATGCAACAACTTAAAGAAGCTAATGCAACGGCGTTTTCACTACCGTTGCAATAGCAGGGGTCTAATGCAACGGGAATTAAACATCCACCACTAAGAGAGTAGCTATTGCAACGGTTGGCCCTAGCCGTTGCAATAGGTAAGTTGATCATTGCAATAGCTGAAGTGCTGAACTAATCCTTTTTTTTTTTAGAAAATTGACATATGCTTGCAATGTTTTATATTTCCCTCTCCATGTTTTTGTGAAATTTCAAAACCCTCTTCTACGGTGCTGCTAACACAAAAACTACTACCCCTAAAAAAACACAAAAACTACTAGGAAATTAGAAAGAGATGAATTTTGGATTTTCACACAACATTGGAAACGAGATATCAATGAGAAAAGGAAGGAAGACGAAGAGATCGAAAGTTCAGGAGCGAAAGTTCGACCTTGCACCTCGTCAAACTTCCAGCTAAATTGGTAAGGTTTGGTCTGGGTTTTATGTATTTTTCATTCTGTATTTCCATTAAATTGAATATGGTCTTTTCCACATTCCAGGTTGTTGAATTGTGTTTAGCACTGGCTTTTAGGGTTCTTTATGTCGGTTTTTAGCATTTTAATTCTAGCTTTCTTTTTATGACTTTGTTCTCTGATTAGGGATTGCTATTTTGATTTTCGAAAAATTCTAGTTTTTGGAAGTGAGATTAAGTTGCAGATTCACGAATGTATATGTGGTTTTGGGGATGCTTGTGAACGGTTAATATATTTTTCGGCTTGTGAATTAAATTTTTTGATATAATTTCAATGTGTTCTATATTGAATACGTAATTTTAGGTATTAAAAGTGGGTTTTGATATAAGCACACCAAGTGTTTGTGGAAAGCTCTAAGAGAGAGAAACTTGAAGTTGGTGGGTAGAAGAAGCTCATGAATTTGTAGACTATTGTAAGTTGACAATTTATGCTATATTGTAGAATTTCCTACTTGAATTTGTCCTTTATTATGTGTATTAGCTGCAATTACCATTAAAGAGAGTGATTATGTGTATAGAGTTTGTCATCTAATTATGTTATGTATATATAGTATCTCTCCTCTAATCATGCTAAGTGTAATATCAATGGCTCTAGTATAGAGTTAATGTTTGATCTAGTTATGTTATGTATATAGTATCTCCCTCTGATCATGCTAAATGTAATATCAATGGCTCTAGTATAGAGTTAAAGTTTGATCTATTTAAGTTATGTATATAGTATCTCTCCTCTAATCATGCTAAGTGTAATATCAATGGCTCCAATATAAGGTTATTATTTGATCTAGTTAACTTTGTTTGGTTTTAATTGGTTGATGGTGCATTGATACAACAGAGATGGGTGAGGAGACAACTAAAGTTATTGTTCCGTATTATGTTTTGGAAAAAGCCAAAAAGGAAGGATGAATGGATTTTGGCCAACAAGCAAAAGCTTGATACTGAACAAAAGAATTGAGCGGAAAATAGGAAGCTAATCTTTAATAGAGCTTAACAATACTGTAAGGAATACGAAAATTAGATTTGTCACACTGGTTGCGTCTTTACCTGTAGTTGGTCGCGATGTTTGGTTTCTAATGCAACTTGCTTATTGATTCCAGGAGAAAGCAGCCATATCTCTATGAAGAGAGGCTAAGTTGAAGGGTGGAATCTATGTCGAGCCTGAAGCTAAGCTCCTATTTATCATTCGTAATAGAAGGTGAGTGTTATGTACGTGTTTTTGAGCTCTGATTATTTGTATGTTTTTTGTGACATTATGTGATATTTGATTGTGTGTTCAATACCAATGTCATGCACCCAAGACAAGATTGATCCTTAATCTTCTCCGATTGAGTTAGATCTTATACAGAAACTAGAGTTCTTTATGTTGTATTTATTTGTCCATCAATCTATGCTTATATTTTTGTCTCCCCCCTTGCCATAATGTAGTTGTTGCAATGCATTTTATTCATTGATTACATTTTTAAGTATACATAGTTGGTTATATGTTTATGGCATGTATAGTTGCTTATACTATTTATGTCTATAGGCATCAATACATAATGTTTAGGATTGAACTATCAAGCATAATATGCAGGCTTAGTGATGATTTTAGGTACGATATATAAGTAAGCTTAGAATTGAGTTGAATTTAGTTTTGGTGAACTTATAACTCAAAAAGCATGGTCCTTGGGACATTATCTTTGTTTGTAGATTAAGGTTCTTGTTCAGCTTACTACAGTAAAAACTCAGCTTTATATTAATGAAACAAGAGGAGAGGGTGAAAGGTTTGGACATCTAGTGTTGAAGAAAAAGAGGATTTAGCACATTTGAAGACCACTATTCTATGACCTTTGATCTTTGTGTAGTGATTGAAAAAATGATATGATGTTTTAACTCTTGTATCAGCCATAACATCAGCAACAATGGCAACAACAACCACCTTAGAAGGGGAGATGATGCCGAACCAGAAACCAAAAACATGAGACTCATGTTTTGCCAACATGAAGGAATAGAAGGTGAGAGTTGTTACTCACACAAACAACGTAGTGCAGTACGTGGCGCTGTTAATTAGCCGAGTCAACCGTTGTTAAGGGGTCGAATGGCAATTACATGAGCTGCTGATGATATTGAGTATGAAATCTTCGATAGCTTTTGGTTTCTGTTGAATTGTTACTCACACAAACATTGGAATATTTTATATGTACAAGTTCTCCGAGAAACCAAGAATTTTGTTTTATTTTATTCGTTAATAGACTTGTAATAATGTATGCCCATCGGCATGAATATTGTATGAATAAATTTTTCTTCTAGGTATAAAATTTGAAAATAAAATTATGAATTTATAGTTTTAAATTTATTAATCTACTACTATTACTAGACTACTATGGTATAGGACTTGCATTAGCTACGAAAGTGTTGCAATATGTGTCAAAATGAAGCATTAAAATAATAATAGAGGCGTTGCAATAGCTATACGATGGTATTGCAAGATATATGGAAGCGTTGCAGTAAATGCTAAAATGAGGCACAATATCACTAATAGGGGCGTTGCAATAGCTATCGGATGGTGTTGCAGTAAATATGGAGGCGTTGCAATAGGCCCAATAGCTGATGCAACGGGTATTTACACCTATTGCAACGGCTATGACATAGCCGTTGCAATAGGTCCAAAATGTCGTTGCATTAGACCTATAGCAACGCCTTCAAATGCAACGGTTAGGGGCCGTTGCATTAGACCTATTGCAACGGAAATTGGCCCTAATGCAACGAATTTCAAGGGTTGCATTAGGCTTAAAATGTAGTAGTGATGTAAGCCTCCCATTGCCAACAGTTGCCACAAGAATTTGAGTTTCGACATTTCGTACCTTAAAGAGGGTTACGATCTCCTACTTGATCCCATCAAGAAGTTTGTTTTAAGTCAATGGTCTGATTGGATAACATATGATATGCTAGCTCACTGAATACCTGAAGTTGCTCAACAATGCCATGTTCAGCTGATATTCTTCTGTGTCTTATTCGTTCACGGCCACCACGTTGTGTTTTGTGGGTCCACACTCCACAGGAGTACCTCACAGAGGAAGGTCACAAGAAATTCAGACTAACGCCAGAGGATTCGACAAGCCCGCCTCCTTGGGGTGGAAAATTCCCACTATCAGTTGCTCTTCATGGCTATGAGGCAGCAGGATTCCACACTTGAGTTTAAAGCAACAACTTATCCGGCAGTTATGACAAAACACAGATGGAACATGGAATGAAATCTTCAATTGACTTGATCAAAAGAGCCTTAGACACTAGTGGAAAAACAAGGAAGGGCTGCGGTCAAAACAGCCCTAAGGGCTGCGTTTTTTGCCAGCAGCCCATTCCATAGCAGCCCTTCAATAGATAAGAA
Organism: Beta lomatogona; assembly: GCA_947646795.1. Taxonomy (NCBI): domain Eukaryota; kingdom Viridiplantae; phylum Streptophyta; class Magnoliopsida; order Caryophyllales; family Amaranthaceae; genus Beta; species Beta lomatogona. The sequence continues at coordinate 85,624 of CANSNZ010001524.1, forward strand.
GGGGCCGCGGTTTTTAACTGCATGACCCTTCACAACGAAGGGCCGCGGTTCGTGCCCAAAACGCCGACCATTCTAAGCTTGAAGGGTGCGTTTTCGCTTAAACCGCGACCCTTCTCTAAATGAAGGGGCGCGTTTTAGGCCTAAACCGCAGCCCCTATTAAAGTGAAGGGTGCGGTTTAAGCCTAAAACCGCGACCCCTTCACATTCCGGTGTTTTTTTAAAAAAAATAAATTAAATATGCCGACCCCTGCATCCCCAAAGACCCCCGCCACCCTCGGCCCCCCCCGCCACCTCCCCGCCACCAACCCCCGCCACCACCGGCACCACCCCTGCCACCCCCCCGCCACCCCCCGCCACCCCTCGCCACCCTCGGCCACCCCCCCGCACCGCTACCCCCTGCCACCCCCGCCACCCCCGCACCCCCGCACCCCCCCCCACCCCGCCACCCCCGCACCCCCCACCCCGCGCCCCCCCCACCCCCGCCACCCCCGCCAACCCCAAAGACACCCCGCCCCCCCCCCCCCCGCCACCCCCAGCCCACATCGCCCCCCCACCCCCACCCCAGCCCCCACCCCCCCGGCCCCAAGACACTCCCGCCCCCACACACCCCGCCACCCCCAGCCCACCCCACCCCCCCACCCCCCCCCCCCCAGCCCCCCTAGCCCCCCGCCCCCCCCCCGCACCCCAGACACCCGGCCCAAAGACACCCCCCCCCCCGGCCCCCCCCCGCCACCCACCCCGCCCTTTCGCCCCCACCCCGCCGGACCCACCCCACCCCTGACCCCCCCCACCCCCGCCCCACCCCCCCCACCCCACCCCCATCCCCCCCATCCCCCGCCCACCCCCCCCCCCCCCCCCGCCACCCCCGCCGCACCCCGCCCCCCCCGCTAGCCCCACCCCCATCCCCCACCCAAAACCTCCCGTCGACACAAAAAAAAACCGATCAAATTGCAATAATATATATATGACAAGTTTTGTGAACGTAATAATTAACTTTAAATATGTATATATTTAATAATGTAAAAAGTGTACATAGAATTGATACAAACTAGTAGATGTATCATAAGCCATCATCACAAATGTGGGACGCCAACTTATCCCGAACTTCATGTAATTCGTCTGTGGTGAAGGCCCTCAAACGTGGTGTGTTATTCATATAAACCTTGCAAAACAACCAAGCAATAAACACATAATATAAGAATTCAATCATTTACCGTAGTTAGTAGTTCTAAAAAATGACATATACCTTCCCGAAATTCAATCAAAAATAAATGCAAGCCTAAAACTCTATACACTAGTTATATTATACCTTATATTATCATTTTCAAAAAGAAAATGGAGTTAAATGACTCGAGAAACATGAATTGGAGGCGAAAAGGCAAAAATAGGGCTAAAATCACATTTATGTTCCCGATATACAACTAAAAACAAATGCACGCCTAAGAATCTACATAATAGTTACATTATGCCTCATATTATCATGTTCAAAATGAAATTGGGGTTAAATGAAGCGATAATACGAATTGGATGCGAAAAGGCAAAAATAGGGCTAAAATGCCCTTTTCGTTCCCAAAATTCAGCCTACAATAATTGCAAACCTAAAAATCTACACAATAGTTACATTATGCCTCATATTATCATGTTCAAAATGCATTTGGGGTTAAATGACTCGATAAGTACGATTTGGAAGCAAAAATGCAAAACTAGGCCTAAAATGACCTTTTCGTTCCCGAAATGCAACCAACAACAAATGCAAGCCTAAAACTCTACACAATAGGTACATTATACCTCATATAATCATGTTAAAAAAGAATTACAAATTGGAGAAATTACACAGACCTGAGTTTATGTCTCATGATTTATTGACCTTCCGCCGTTTCTTAGGATCCTCAAGTACATGTATCCCTTCCGTGTAATCTACACGCATATAGTTCTCCGACATATTCACATCATCTTCCACACTATTTTCAGGATAGGTAAAACGGGGGAGGTCCCCAAATGCATCATATTCTTCCTCATTATCAACATCACCAATACCGAGGATACTCCTTTTACCAGGTACAACAATTGACCACTTATTATCAGCAGGATCAGTTACAAAAAAACTTGCTTAACTTGTGATGCAATTACAAATGGCTCCTCAGTTTCACGTAGACGACTAAGGTCAACAAGAGTGAATCCACAAGGATCATCTTTTCTTACGCAACGTCGATTATCGTCAACCCACTTGCAACACAAGAGGCAAATATTAAAAGTACAGTAGTCCAGCTCCCATATTTCTTCTATTCGCCCATAATAATTGCTTTCAGCATGTACAGGCGACTTATCCTTCGAGCTTGCGTATTGTGTAGCTGACGCCACAAGTGAAACACCACTATTTTGTTGCGATGTTGACTTCGGATCTTGACGTTCGACCCAAAACGTATACCCATTAATATCATAACCCTCATAAGAGCGTACAGCTTCACGAGGACCAAATGCTAACCACTTGACTGTTTCAAGAACACTTTCATCCAAATCATTCACTACTCGTTTATGAAACCAATCAATGAAAGTCTTGTTATGCATTTGCGTCAATGCCTTAACTCCTTTTCCAGGATTGCTAACACGTAATTCCTCCATATGTTCATTTAAATAAGGATGGACAGCTGCTATGTGATGCAATACACATAAGTGAGCTTGTTTACGCTTTTCTACGGAAGGTGTGATCAATTTTGAACCAATTGTGCCCTTGCCCTCAAGTCCGCCCTCGTGTCGGGATGTCGGAAGTCCAACGGGATCAACACTAGCAAAATACTCAGCCACAAAATTACCGATCTCTTCACCCACAACCCCTTGAATTATACTACCTTACGGTTGTACGAGATTCCGAACTTTATCCTTCAAAGTGCCCATATGTCTCTCAAAAGGATAGCACCACCTCAAAAACACTGGACCACACAACTTAATTTCTCGAACTAGATGGACAATGAGATGGACCATAATGTCAAAGAATGCGGGGGGAAAAAACATCTCAAATTTGCATAGAGTTTCAACTACTCTGGCCTGCAAGGAATCGAGGGTCGACGGTTCTAGGACTTTGCTGCATATTATATGGAAAAATGAACAAAGTTCGGTAATGGTGTGCCTCACATGCTTTGGAAGTATCCCACGAATTGCAATCGGTAAGAATACTTGCATCATGACATGACAATCGTGAGATTTCATACTCGATAACTTCAATTCACCATTTAAGGTAACAAACCGCTACATATTCGATGAGTAGCCAGTTGGGACCTTAATGCCATACAATGACTCGCAAAAAATCCGTTTCTCTGCACGTGACATCGTGTAGCAAGCTGGTGGCAAATAATTCTTCTCCGAATCCTCCACCTTCTTTTTACTTTTCTGAGTTTCATCATCAACCCTTTCCTCCACTACTTTCTTCTTCCTTCCGTCCCTTTTCTGAGCCCACAACTCTGGTCGAAGCCCCAATTTTTCCAAGTAAAGTCGTGACGCCTTAACATCTTTTGTCTTGCCCGGAATATTCATAAGTGTCGCAAGAATAGCTTCACAAACATTCTTCTCTATGTGCATGACATCCAAACAATGTCTGACCTTTAGATCTTTCCAATATGGGAGTTTCCAAAAAATGGACTCCTTTTTCCATAATCCCGTAGGTCGATCAACCTCACTAGCAGGTTTACCAAAGATTGTTTCAATGCCCTTCACCTGATTATAAACTTCAGTACCAGTTAATGGTCTATGAGCAACTTCTTCTTCAACCGTCCCATCGAATGCCTTCTTCTTAAACCTATAGGGATGGTCGCGTCTGAGGTGCCTTCGTGTGCGCATATACACATGTTTGCAGCCCTTAAGGTGTGTAGATTTCATGTCATCTACACAAATGGGGCAGGGTTGTTTTCCTCTCGTCTTATACCCAGATAAGTTCCCATAAGCTGGATAATCGTTCATAGTACAAAAAAGCATGGCACGCAGAGTGAACATCTCATTAGCATACACATCAAATACTAACACTCCTTCGTTCCACATCTTCTGTAAATCTTCAACAAGCGGCTGGAGGTATACATCAATGTCATTTCCAGGTTGTTTGGGCCCCGATATAAGAAGCGACAGCATCATGTACTTGCGTTTCATGCACAACCAAGGAGGCAAGTTATAAACCACTAAGACCACTGGCCATGTACTATGCTGCGAACTGAGATTGCCAAAAGGGTTCATGCCATCCGTACATAATCCAAGCCTCAGATTCCTATCCTCATTACCAAATGCCTTATGCACCCTGTTGATACTTTTCCACTCAGGCGAATCAGCCGAATGCTTGAGCAGACCGTCTTTCTTCCTACAATCTGCATGCCACCTCAAATTCTTCGCATCTCCTTTAATTGAGAACATGCGCTTAAATCTAGGTATTATGGGTAAATACCACAACACCTTAGTTGGTGGTCCTTCACTACCTCCAGCTCCTTCACGCTTGTACCTCGACAATCCACAACGTGGACACTCATATAAATGCTCATACTCATTACGATAAAGCACACAATCGTTAGGACAAGCATGTATCCGCTCGTACTCTAAACCGAAAGGACACATCAGTTTCTTTCGCATAATAGTACGACTTTGGCAGTTCATTTCCATCAGGGAGCATATCAGCTAAAACTTCCAACAACGATGTGAAACTAGAGTCCGTCCAACCAGCTTTCGACTTAATGTTGAACAGTGTAATCACCGCGGAAAGTTTGGTGTACTTTGTACAACCTGGATACAACGGCTTTTCAGCAGCCTCAGACATAGACTAAAAAATACGAGGTCGTTTACACGACTGATCTTCAACCTCGTGTATCATCTCGTCTACCCGATCCCTATCAGTATCTGCAAACTCATCATCCAAATTCTCATCCCCGAACTCATCATCCTTCTTTTCTTCACATACATCGTTCATTACTCTAGAGCTTCCTATATACTTCCCCTGCTCACCATGCCAAACCCATACGTGGTATTGAGGCCTAAACCCAGGACGAAAGACATGCTCCCTAACCACATGTATACTACTAACCTTGCTCACATTTCTACAATCGAAACAAGGACAATAAAAGTCGACTGCTCCAGAGGATGCTTGATATTGTAATGCAGTTGTACAGAATTCCGAGACCCCTTTCACAAACTCAATCGATTCACGACTACCATACATCCAAGTACGATCCATCTCATTCAAGAAGACCTCTAATAATTAAACACAACCATTCATTATAATGCATCAATCATTATTTAAGTACATACACTCACATATCATCATATCACACACGTATAGAGCAATCTAAGATAGTGACATGTTCAATTGTATGCATGCAGCCGAAGGTCCTTATCACTCCAACCTAACCCATCCTTGGACGTCTAATCTCACTAGTGAATGTGTGCCAACTTTTCAATTCTAAGGAAAATCCGGCAGCATTTCCCTACAGTTCTCCAAGTACACAATGTAGATAATTGCTTATCTACATATGTACCCAGAGAACAATGTAGAGAAACGATAAGCCAAGATTTTCCTCAGAATTGAAAAGAAGACACACATTCACCACCTAAGTGAGATCAAACGTCCAAGAACAATCCCAAACGGGGACTATTCAAGACTTACTCCTAATGAGTAAGTCTTGAACGGGTATCTAGGCATATGATGACAATTCAAACAACTTGTAGATTTCATAGCTAAATTACATTGCGTTTTCATACAATCTCATATCAAGAAATCTACATACATTATAAGAAATACATATATCAATAAATTATCATAACTTAATCAAATTGAATCACATGACAACTTTGTCTCATCAACAAATTAAATCAAACAAAAAAGACAACGCAATTAAACTAGTCACCTCTTAACACCAATGATAAGCAATGAAGAGAGTAGAGATAGTTGGAACTTTATTTGCCTTCCTAAGCCTCTTCTTCCTACAATTAACAAAACCCACATTGCACATTAATCATTTAATTCAATTAAGAAAAACAAAACTAACTTAAAAACATTAATTCATACTTAACTAAGCAAAAAATTAGCTAAACCCAAGAGCTAGCAATGAAGAAAGAGTAGGGCAGTGGTGGTGGTAGTTGTTGCTGCCGCTTGTGGGTGGTGGCGCTGCGTAGTGGTGGAGGAGCTCTACACCCTAAACCCACTCAAATGGTGGAGAAGAGAAGAGAAAAGAAGAAAAGAGAAGCTAAGAGAAGAGAAGAGAGGTGAAGAAAGAGAAGGGTTGTGGTGGTGAAGCAATGTGGGTGCTCCGGCATCAGGGCTCCGGTGATGGGGCGTTAGGGTTAATGTGCAAGTGAGTGAGAGGGAGGGAGGGGTTTTTCGCTCGTCAAATGCGTGTAAGGGAGGGAAATTTAGAAAATATGTCTACCTACTGTGTGTGTGCGCGCAAAATTAGAGATATGTGATGGGATCAGAAGGGCTGCGGTTAGTCTAGGAAACGCAGCCCTTCGTTTATGAAGGGCTGCGGTTTTGAGGCTAACCGCAGCCCTTCATACTGCATGAAGGGCTGCGTTTTCTTGTTAACCGCAGCCCTTCAATAAAAGGGCTGCGGTTTCTAAAGAAAACGCAGCCCTTCATACAAGAACGGCTGCGTTTTTAATAAAATGCAGCCCTTCTTGCGCAGCCCTTCTTGCGCAGCCCTTCCTTTTTTTCCCTTAGTGAGATCAAGTAGTTATGTAGGGTTCGGCAGTTTATGAAGTTGCCTATGGCCTAGAGTGTAGGAATTTGTGCCTTGAATCTAGATTAATGGAGCTTTCGTCGGCTCGCCCGACCAGGTCGGGCAGGCTCACCTGACCAGGTCGGGCAGGCTCACCTGACCGGGCGGGGTCAGCGTCTCAGCAGGAGCTCAAGGAGCAGGCCGCCGATGGGGTCGGACGATGGTCGCCCGATCAGGTGCGAGATGAATTTTGGTTTGGCGAGTACTGCCCAGTCGGGTGGATTTCGCCCGACCCGGTCGGGCGGTGCGCAGTTTGACGCGGAAACGCGTTTTTCGAATTTGCTTATAAATAGGTTTTAAACCTGGTTTATTTGATTGACGATTAAGTCATTAATCACCTCTGTAATTCTGGTATCCTTATCATCAATAATATTATTCTCTCTCTGCCCGTGGACTTAGCCAACACTCCGTTGGTGAACCACGTTAAATCGGTGTGTGATTTTTTCTTTTGCATTCAATATTTGTTCTTTCTCACATCTGTCATAACATAGAGTTTGCACAATTTCCATTCATATGGCTATCTGGCTATAGTTATAAGAAAAAAATAGGGAAATTCCCAATGGTAGGATCCTATATATTCTTGAGTCTTTCCAATGGTAGATTCAACTTTTTTATTTTCCTATTGCTAGGCCTCAACTATTGTTTATTTGCTAAATGTGGCATTAGTGATAATTTTTCGTTACTAATAGGGGTTTGACATTAATTAGCATGTTAACTATGTTAAACCTAAACATAAAATAAGAAGAGTTGTCTAGTTAATTTCTACTTCAACAACATAAAACATTACTGTGATTTAAGAAACTTCCATAAGATTACACTTGTATGGGCTATCGAGAGCCGAGACCATGATTATTGACAAACTACCAAGAATATTGATCCAACATTGCTTTAAATAGATAATTTTTTCCCCTAGATAATTCGTTATGGAGCAAAGCTTATAGCCTTATAGCCAAGGCATACAAAAGTTTACTAACTGACTCAAAAATCTTACTCATTTCTACTTGTTTTCTCTCCTTAATACTCACAATTCCTCAATGAATCGTACAATCCAGATTTTCACAACGACCTATTATCTCTATGATATATGCTGCATTTGTGGAATAGCTGGGGTGAACGAAATCAACTTGATCTTTTGTTTTGAAACTTAATATATGCGTTGTTGGCTTGACAGTCACAAGGCAACATTTTCCATAATGGCAAGGGGAGGTTAGGCTAGAGGGAAAGTGAAATTAGAATTGGAGGAAAAATCTTTGTTAGTTAGTTAAGAGTCTAGACCTAAATATATATCATGGTTAGTAGGGGTTAGGTAAAACTTAAAAGAAGTATTAAAACTAAACATGAAATTGACGTTTAAGCCTCATTAATGCTACATTTGGGTAATTAGAAAAAACAGGCCTAACAATGGGAAAATTAAGAAGTCGAATCTTCCATTGGGAATTCTCATAAATAGGAGCCTACCAATTAGAATTTCCCAAAAAAATAAGGTACAATGTATACAAATTATGGGACGAAAGATTTTGATTCAATCGATAAGGTCATGAGCTAGGCGGTTGATAGATAATTTAAGATTGTTTCTTCTTCTCTTTTAGCTTGTGTAGCAATATATTGTTGTAACAAGGTATATATAAGGTCATGAGCTTAGATCGTTGGATGTATTCAGAAATTACTTGTTCTATTTAAGCAAGAGAATGATCTATGAAACTGTTTCATGCCATCACTGTTATTCCTTATTTTAACAAAGCAGATCAAATATTAGTTGTTGTTGTAGTAGCAAATAAACCAATACTAGACGAATCCATGATGTAAACAAGAAATAAGGTCAAGACGCTGTTTATAAAAATATTAGCATTTTGAGTGCTGAAAATACTGCTCTAGGACGCTCAAGTCTACCGCATCAAAACAAGGCCAGAAATCAGAGAATCTTGAAAAATGGATATGTAACATTCATAGTCTACCGCGTCAAAACAAGGCTCGAGTCTACAAGTAGCATATTAACACAAATTGTATTTTCTAAAGATTAGATATGTGACGTATAGGAGCCTTGGGCTGGTCTTGAACACCTTACTTCCACTTTCCTTGCCTTGGGCCGGGCTCCTTTTATAAGGGACATGAAGCTGGATGATGATGGATGTGATCCTATATTTAGACCTCAACATTGGTTTTCTTCGTATTGCAAGTACAAATTGGACGAATTGACTATATCCCAAGACATATAAATTGCAGTTCTGCAGTAAAAATTACAGCGCGTACTCCTAGTAAGTGATAGGAGAAAGAAAATATTATGGAATATGAGGTAGTGAACGAAGCTCAGTGGATCTTCTTCCTCCTCCAACCTCCATTGTTGTGATGCATGTGGATTCTGCTAATCTTCACCGCATTTTCCCTTGACCTGGAGATTTTGGCCACCGTGGGGACTGGGGAGTTGGGGTATTTTTGGATAATTAGCAATTACTTTAATGGCTCGGAAAAAATTGACAAGAATAGTTTTGATTAATGCTCAACGATCTCAACTTTGAGGTATGTTTTACAAATATAATTATGATAATAGAATTGCATCAGCAATTTTGCTTACGAAATGCCATTTATATTCAATACTTGATGTTTGTCTTATTTTATATTGCCATGATCTTACCATTAGATTATGACGTGTGCTTGTCATAAAATGTCAACCCTAAGCAGTTAAACTATACGTAAAAAACTTTTATGGACTTGGTCCACACTAAATTAGTGTGGACCTAATGCTAATTCATGTGATTTATGGAAAAATCAATATATAAAAAAAATAAATATAAAAGATGATAGATATAAATTATGAAGTTTGACTATGAAAAAAAAAGGTTACTATGTCACAAAGTGAAAATTTCATCATGATAAACTAATGTGAGAAAGAGTTACTATATAAAAAAAAAATAGTCACTATGTTAGATAGTAACTGTATAGGGTAACTTAAAATTTGAAAAGGATAATATATGGAACTAAATGATCACTATGTTAAATAAGTAGTTTTGGTCCACTCAAGACTAACTCAAACTATACATCATTATTGTCTTATTAAATAACTCAAAGCATTTCGGCCTCAACAACTAATTTATTAATAAAAATGTAAGAATATGCCTTGAATATGTGAGAATCGGACTATCTACAAAATGGCGACTTGCGGCAGAGCGTCTCAGCTCGCGGCCAAATGCCGAGAGTTGACCGCGAGTCGCGCCCAGCGCCGCGACTCGCACCTGGTGCCAGAACTCGCGGCCAGCGCCACGACTCGCGGTAGGCGCGGGACTAGGAAACACGCGTTGGTGATTCCGAATTAGTTTAGCTGAGTTAAATGCATTTTTAACCTAATTTCGTTTATTCGACGGAGTTAGTTCATAACATCTGTATTTTCCGTTTTCCTCTACATCAATAAATCAGTTCTCTCACTGCTCGTGGACGTAGCCAACAATCCGTTGGTGAACCACGTTAAATCTGTGTGTGATTTCTCTTTAATTTGCATCCAAGTATTTTTTTCTTGCTCACATCTGTCATAACAAAAAATGTGTCGAGATGGTTTCTCATTGTCATAGATATTGACATGGATTTTTTCTCAAAAAACTAGACTAAAATTTATAATTATTATCGTTGTCACAGGTATTTTGTGACGATGATCGATGATTATTCAAGGATGACTTGGGTAATTATGATGAAGCATAAAAGTGAGGCTTTCAAAAATTTCAAGCAGTGGAAGGCTTTGGTGGAAAATCAAGCTGAAAGGAAGATCAAAAGGCTGCAAACTGATAATGGTCTGGAATTCTGTTGGTCTGAGTTTAATGAGTTCTGCAAGAATGAAGGGATTGCTCGCCATCATACTGTCAGGGATACTCTACAACGGAACGGGGCAGCAGAACGCATGAATCAGACACTGTTGGAGAGAGCGCGGTGCATGCTCTCTAATGTTGGGTTAGCTAGAAGATTTTGGACAGAAGCTGTAAGTACAGCTTGCTACCTGATCAACTGTGGAACTCACACTGGTATTGATTGTAAAACATCTTATGAGGTGGTCTGGTAAGCCTACAGATTATTCTTTGTTGAGAGTTTTTGGTTCTACTGTTTATTATCATGTAAGTGAGGTAAATTAGAACCTAGAGCTAAGAAGGGTGTATTATGGGTTTTGGAAGTGGAGTTAAGGGATATAGAATCTGGTCACCTTGTGAGAGTCGAGTTATACTTAGTAGAAGTGGAATATTTGATGAAAATTGTATGCTTAACCCCACTGTGAAGTCCATGGTGATGTCTGTTGGTAGTAATGTTGATAACCAGGTGGAGCTGCAAGTCATTTATGATGAGAGTGAATCACAACACCAAGGTGGAGAAGATCAACATGGTGCTACTGAATCTGAATCTTCTAGTCATCAATCGGCCTCATCTGAAGCACAGCGAACTAGCATAGCACTTGATAGAGCTAGAAGAGTTGGTGTGGGACCTCCTAGGAGTTATGGTTTTAAGGATATGGTTGCTTATGCACTGCAGGTTGCTGAAGAGGTGGAGGTAGATACTCATGAGCCATCCACCTACAAAGAAGCTGTTTCAGGTAGTGAGTCTGCTCAATAGCTCGCTGCAATGGGAGATTAAATGGAGTCTCTAGGTAAGAATCAGACTTGGGAGCTAGTCAAACGTCCTAAGGAGAGAAAAATTGTCACCTGTAAATGGGTTTGCAAGAAGAAGGAAGGGACCTCACCTTCTGAGGGGGTCAAATATAAAGCTCGGGTTGTTGCAAGAGGGTTCACTCATAGGCAAGGTGTTGATTATAATGAGATTTTCTCACCAGTGGTCAGACACACTTCCATCAGGGTGCTACTAGCAATAGTTGCACATCAGGATCTTGAACTTGAGCAACTAGATGTGAAAACAGCTTTCCTACATGAGGAGTTGAAAGAAGAGATTTATATGACTCAACCAGATGGGTTCCAAGTTCCTGAAAAAGAAGACTATGTTTGCAGACTGAAGAAGTTCTTGTATGGGCTAAAGCAATCTCCTAGGCAGTGGTACAAAAGGTTTGACAGCTATATGATTGAGTTGGGCTACAGCAGGAGTCTGTATGATTGTTGTGTGTACCACAACAAGCTGGATGATGGATCATTGATTTATTTGGTCCGGTATGTAGATGATATGCTCATAGCTGCAAAGTCCAAGTCTGATATTCAGAGGTTGAAGGGTCTTCTCAGTGCTGAGTTTGAGATGAAGGATTTGGGTGCTGCGAAAAAGATTTTGGAGATGGAGATTTATAGGGAAAGAGATCAGATGAAGCTTTTCTTGTTACAAAAAGGCTACATTCAGAAGATTTTGTCAAGGTTTGGCATGTCAACAGCTAAGCCTATAGATACTCCAAGTGCCTCCAATAATCATTTGTCTGTTGCTTTTGCACCCAAGTCTGCTGAGGAGAAGGAGTACATGAGTCGGGTTCCTTATGCTAGTGCAGTAGGGAGCTTGATGTATGTTATGGTCTGCACTAGACTGGATTTTTCACATGCAGTTAGTGTTGTTAGTAGGTTCATGGGTGATCCTGATAAAGAGCATTGGCAGGCAGTTAAGATGATTTTTCATTACCTTAGAGGTACATCTGATGTTGGTCTCATTTATGGGAATGATACTCAGTGTTAGTTACTGGTTATTCTGATTCTGATTATGCTGGAGATGTTGACAGTAGATTGTCTATGACTAGTTATGTATTTACTCTTGGTGGCTTTGTTGTTAGTTGGAAGGCAACTTTGCAGGCTACATTTACTTTGTCTACTACTGAAGTAGAGTACGTGGCATTGACAACAGCTTCTAAAGAGGGAATATGGTTAAAGGGGCTAGTTAGTGATCTTGGTTTACATCACGATCAGGCCATTGTGTATTGTGACAGTTTGAGTGCAATATGCTTAGCCAAGGATCAAGTCCATCATGAGTGGACTAAGCACATTGATGTGAGATATCATTTTCTGCGGAGTGAGAAAAAGGTTAAAGTGGAGAAGGTAGGTACAGCTGATAATCGTGCTGATATATGTTCACCAAACCGGTTCCGCAGAGTAAGTTTCAACATTGCTTGAACTTGCTCAATGTTCGTGATTGTTAATTGCTCTTTGGGGCAAGTCTGGGACCTTAGGGGCTAATTTGGTGTCCTTAAGGGACAAATTTGGTCTGGTTGTCTTTCGGGGTAAATCTGGTTGCAGGAGAATCTAGGCATTGTGTTCAATGCGTCTGTTATCTGGTTATCTGGTTCATTGCAAGAGGATTCAAGTCAAGGTGGAGATTTGTAAGAATATGCCTTGAATATGTGATAATCGGACTATCTACAAAACGGCGACTCGCGGCAGAGCGTTTCAGCTCGCAGCCAAATGCCGAGAGCTGACAGCGAGTCGCGTCCAGCACCGCGACTCGCGGTAGGCACGGGACTGGGAAACACGCGCAGGCGATTCCGAATTAGTTTAGCCAAGTTAAATGCTTTTTTAACCTAATTTCGTTTATTCGATGGAGTTAGTTCATAACATCTGTATTTTCTGTTTCCCTCTACATCAATCAATCAGTTCTCTCTCTGCCCGTGGACGTAGCCAACAATCCGTTGGTGAACCACGTTAAATCTGTGCGTGATTTCTCTTTAATTTGCATTCAAGTATTTGTTCTTTGTCACATCTGTCATAACAAAAAAATGTGTCGAGATGGTTTCTCATTGTCATAAATATTGACATGATATTGACATGAGTTTTTTCTCAAAAAACTAGACTAAAATTTATAATTATTATTGTTAATTGTTACCACCTATCAAAAGGAGGATTATATAATGTCATGAGTCATGACAATTAACAATACTACTCCATATATCTTCTTCCCCTGTTGCTTATCAAATTCTACTATTTGGTCGTCATGCTTTCTTGCCACCACACGTTTTATCTAAACTATTTCAATATAAGTATCCATTTACAGATGATAAAATAATATAGTCATTAATAGTGTTTTTATATTTTAGATTTGATCATAAAGAAGTTATTCTTTAGAAGTATGGATCAACTAGAATTTGAAGCTTGATCTTAATCAATAAATCATTCCAAATAATTCATGCCATGCTTTCTTCCCACTCACTTTGTATCTAAAGTATCCAGGTCATTTTGAGATCACAATCTCTTTCTCTTATTTGGCCAACTAACAAAACCATAATTATTTCTTATTTTTTTGGTATTTTTGAAATTAAATTGTATGATGAATCTTTTGGGGTTTTGAGCAAGGCTCATCATCTTCTGAGATTGCTAAGGAAAAAGAGAAAATAATGGTACTAAAGAGAGCCCTATAGAACTATGCAGTAGACAGATTTAATTTTAGATTTTCGGAGCTACTCCAGTAGAATTTTATTAATTGAACTAAACTTATTAGTTGTTTGTTTATGCAAAGTATAAAATCTCAAAATAAAATACTAAATTACCTATCAGATAGATGGATTGTTAAAAGGATATTGCGCGGATTAATGAGAATAATCATCAAGAGAAAGAGATAGTATCTGACTAAAATAGATTCCAAACTAGGATCTATGAGCATCCTATTTCAGATTAACAAATAAAATCAATTGGTATCCAAACCCTTCTAATAATTGATACTAGCTTTTTATGCATGCTATGCGTGCGGCGACATTTTGGGAATAACTATTACTCAGTAGTAAAACAAACCAAAAAACGAAAGTTCATATCTAAGTTCACCTCCATTTTGTGAATAAGTAAGATTGAATACTTACGAATAGTATTTAAACACACATTAATAAATAAGTATAAGTAATGAAATTGCATCTCTAACTAATGTTTTTTTGTCAAAACTCTAAACAACCCCATGAATCATGACAAAAAGCGACAAAAATAATACAGTCCTTTTTCTCTCTCTTCAATTCTCAGCTACTCTCCCAATTCCCAAACCCATCTCTCAATTTCATGCAATTCTTTTTCCCTCTCTATTTAATTGAAACAATGCAGTCGTTACTTTTTCTCTCCTTTTGATCATCTTCCTCAATGTCCCCCAAATCAAACCACACACTCAATTTCTCCTCATTCTTAGCTAAACCTCTCAATCTCAATCTCCGCTTCTGCGGAATTCGAATAGAAGCATTGAGTTTCTCAGTGAGTTATCGCCGAGTTCACTCTACCGAGACCTTTTATTATGATTTCGACATCATTGGAGCTAGCTTTGGCGATCATGGCGATGCTCTTCATGCCATCGATAAGGTATTTTTGAATATCAAGTTGTTGGGCTGAAATTCGATTATGGGCACAAATTTTTGATTTTAATAGGAGTATATGGGGTTGAAGTATTTTTTTCTCAAATTCTTTTTAATATCTGCGCACAAAAACAATTCGTGTTGAAGTATTTTGTCTCAAATTTTTTTAATATTTGGGCACAAATTTGAAGATATTTTTTGATGAAAATTATCCTTGCTTAATTCGCTCTACCCCTCGCCCCGCTTCCTGTGCTTTTTTTTTCCGACCATTTCTGATGTTATTTTAATTTGAATTTCAACTATATCTGAATGATATTTTAAATAAACTGTAATTTGAGTTTAATTTTTTTTAAAAAAAAATTCTAACACAACATATATTCGTAATATAAACTGTAATTTGAGTTTAAATTTACTCGAACATAATACATATTCTTAAGATTTACTGAACATAGAACATTACACATACTTTTATTTTCAATAACAAAATTGCGTACCTGATTAACAGTAAAGTATCCGCAAATTTGAGAATGTCGTATTTGAAAATACCGTGAAGCTCCAATCTATGAAGATAACTGATTTTTTTTTGGTTTGAAGTTTGTGTTTGTGTTATGGAAAAATTTATTTGAGTTTGAATTTGAGTTGTCTCTGTAATGAGAATGTCTTGTATTTTTTTTTTGTTATTGTATGTGGTATTAATGTGTAGTAAACTCTTGATTATGAATCTTTTATTTTGATTGAATTTTTTTTATTGGCAGGTTTATGTGATTGAGCATTATATGAGTTGATTGGGTTTAATGGAGATTTGATTGATTTTTTTGGCAAGTTTATGATTGAAATTGGTTTTGATTAATTGCTAGAGGTTGTATTTGGAAATTTAGAATGTAATATTTATGTTGTGGAGGGGCAATTTAGTGAATTCCTAATGGGACACTATTGCTCCCCTTTGGCTTATATAATAGAGATTTATATAAGTATATTTCTACAGTTTTTATGATACCAATTTAAAAAAATATAAATACCAATCTATCTAATAGAGTCCAATTATAAATCCATATGTGCCCATAAAAACTTATCAATGGAAGCCAAGTAGTTGTAAGTTGTGCTATTGTGTACCACAAATTGTATAGATTCATGTAACGTGTTCGTCATTGTTATTAGTGGTCTCGAATTTACTAACTAGTACCCTTAGGCCTTAGGTCACTTAGGTGTAGTTGAAATTTGAAATTTGAAATTTGAAAGTTGAAAGGTACTTATTTAGAAGTACAATTAGATATGTATCAGGCCCCACCCAAAACGTAATATAGTCAGGAATAAAAAGATTCATCTTTCATGAATTCATGCATTGTTTCAATGTTATTGGTGTAAATTTTTCTTAGAAGTACTATACTTCCTCCGTTCCATTTTAAATGAAACACTTACTATTTTAGGCCTTTCAAAATAAGTGAAACGTTACCTTATCTGGTATTCACTTCTCTCTATCTCTCTCCTCATCACATGGGTCCCTTCTTTTTTTTCTCTATATCTCTCTCCTATTTTAAATCCCCGTGCCAAGGCCTCACGTTTCATTTAAAATGGAACGGAGGAAGTATCATACTTTTTCGGTTTATAATTAATATATCATATTTTTATATAGTTTATAAGTACATTTAGATTGCATTTTAGGAGCATTTAGGTGCACTGTAGTTAGAGCAGGTAAAATATTACCCAACCCGTCAACCCGACCCGGACTCAACCCATTAATAATGGGTTGGATTGAAATTTTCAACCCGTTTAATTAAATGGGTCGACTTAACCCAACCCGTTTAATTAAATGGGTTGGGTCAGGTTGAAAATCTCGACCTGGTTTTAACCCATTTATGGAAACAACCTAAAAACCCTAACTCATTTCACAGCTAAAAAAATTGGGCTAGCCCATATAGAAAGTAAAAATGTAAAAATCTTAACTCATTACAGTTAATGTTGAACAATTGATTATGAAGTTGTAATGGTGTTGATTTTGGATAACAGTTGGAATGATTTTGTTGATTTTGAACAATATCTAGCATATGGTTATGTAATGGCTTAATGCTAAGTTGCTGCCTATTGTTGCTTTGTAACATACTCTTTGTTGTTTTATTTTTTTTCTAGGAAAAACACGAAAAACAATTAAATGGGTCGACCTGAAGGTTGACCCGTTTATCATAAGGTTGGGTTGGGTTGTAATTCCCAACCCGTTTAAGTTAACAGGTCGGGTTGGGTTAAGGGTTCTCAACCCGTTAACCCGCCAACCCAACTTGATCTTGACCCAACCCGACCCATTGTCAGCCCTAATTGTAATTCATAATTGCATATAATTATTTACGTTGTGAAATATTACTCCCTTTGTGTGTTTTCGATGCACTTTGATGAATTTCAGGTATTGAGAACATAATTGGAGTATGATTAGACAAGCTTGAGTATTATGAGCAATTGGAAGGAAGCTACATCGATAAGGATCGTGATGAATATCTTTGAGTGCAAATTGGAGCTAAAATGAAGTTGGAAATTGGTGAAAGAATTGTGAAAATTGAGTCATGTTCACTCTTTTGTCCATAACTTTTTGATTTGGTTATAATAATTGATTAATTTCAGTGGCATTGGAAAGTATATTTGAAGAGCTTTCCAATGACAGGTTACACGGCCCAATGATAGTTATATTCTGGGAGGTATGGGTTTTACAAGATCGCACTGTTTTGCTGGGGCATGTTACGCGTACGCGGATTTGTTATATTCGCCTATTTAATGATTTAATTGACCTTCCTTATCTTGTAACTTACTTTCCTAGTTATATTAGGTTACTTAGTCTTATAGTATATATTAGGGATCACTCATTGTTGAGGCTCTCTCTCCCCTTCGCATATTTTCGTAGTAGACTTCATCTTTCGGTCATCAATTGAAGTATTCTCCTTTATTTTATAATTTTAATTATTAGTTATGCTTTCTTTTATATTTTATTTAGTTAATTTGATTATTGTATGTGAGTGGTTTTCTAATCTAGGGTTAAGCAAACCCTATCCATGATTAATATATGATGTATTCCTTTAAATTCCCAAATTAATTGTTAATTTGTTCTTGCTTAATTGATTGTGCAATTTCCAATACTAGATTAGGGATAATTAGTATTGTCATCATTCCATTGTCTTGATCACAACGGAAGTTGGATTTTGACGGATTTGAGTATTTCAATTAAGGATATTAAGTTCTCCACTGGAGTAGGTAGAATGGATTGTTATGAAGTTAGAGTGTCGTGTTCAATGTCTTTTAATTTGCATGATTTCACGGGAGTAGGCTTGAGTGCATATTAGGAAAGCCATAGATACTCGGAAGAGGTTTATGGTATTTTATAGGGTGTACTTTTCCTTGTGAACATTTAATTGATTAGTTTAGGGTAGGAATTATTATTGTATTAATTCATGCTAGTGGGATACTTAACTCTAGAGTCTTTTATTTATATATTGATTATTATAGTTCATTGACCATTATTGATATTAACCCCCTTCAGTCTTACCATTATTTAAGTTCTAATCATAGAACAACTTTCTCTCTGTGGGATCGACCCTGACTAACCCTACTACATATTAGGAGGATTAGTTAGGTTATTTATTTTTGTTAGGTGAGCGACACGCCTAACAATAATAAATGCAATATTTAAATTTTACACTAATTATACATTATTTTTTATCACTATTTTTTCAAATATATATATATAAAAAAACTACATATAATGTTGTTTGATCAATCTCTTTCTTTCTCTCTCTCTCTCTCTCTCTCTATATATATATATATATATATATATATATATATATATATATATATATATATATATATCAACTTTTTGTAGTTTTCATTAATAGATAATTAGAGAGGAAGAGGTGGTAGCTCAGTGGAGTACCACATCGAAATCCATATAAATTGCTCAGGGTTCGAATTCTCATCCCAACAATATGTTGGGGCATTTACTTTTGGGTTGTTTAGCCTTATACCCTGAGCTGGTGTGTCCTGCAGGCTAGTAGCTTAACAGAGATTGGTCTTCGGATCAATTATCTTTCCTAATAAAAAAATAGATAATTAGATATATCAATAGTAAATGTTATGCTTTGACAAACATAAAAAGTCAAAATGTTGCATTTATTCATAATGTATTTTTCTTTTTTGAAACTGACTAATTAAGCTCTAACAAACTCGATTCTAGACAGTTTAGCCTCAATTAGAGGATAATTGTTGCTACATTTTCTGAGTTTAAACATAATTGCAGGTTAAGCTACAATAATATCTTTACCAGCATATTTAATCACTTGCTATAAAGATCCTTAATATTAAATACTTATGAATCAACTTCTTAATTAATATATCCTTCCAAAAAAACACTTATTATTTGATATAAAAATATAGTCTAGAATCTAGATTACTTGTTAGGAATTGTCCAAAGTCTTGTAAAAATTTTTAGGCCATGATTTGGATTTGAATCCTCATAGAGGTAGGAGCATAAGCATTGTAGGGTTGGGAAAAAAGAGTCGGGGTAAGTTGGGAGTTTGGAACTCTGGATAGACCTTGAAAAAGAGCAACTCAAAGACTTTATTCATCATACACTCAGGTGTATCATGTGCATGATACACTCAAGTCTAATTTTTGCTCATTTGAAATTTCCGTTTTTTAGTACATTTTGCTCATTTGGATGATTTCAAATAAGCAATGAGTAAAAAAAAAAATCACCTAGTGTATACCATGTTCATGGTACACCCTTATATATGATAAAAATTTTGCATCTCGAATATTCAATGTATCCCTAAAAGTTGTGAAGGGATGGAATGTGACATGTGAAATTTGGTAAAATGTGTGATTTTGATTTTGACCGATGAAGAATTGATAGGGAAAGCTCTGGAGGCTTTACAATCACGGATAGCATAATACAATTCGATGATCATGTTCATTGCCTCTTGAAATTAGGCCAACTGCACCCCCACATGGGCACAACATTGACTTGTATGATGGAGTATTCCTAGTCTATACAACCACCAATTATACCTCCATGACATGTTCTTCCTAACCCAACCACTTCACTTCCAATATTCCTATACTACATATTCTCTTTTCTACTTCAAATACTTCTATTGTGAATTGTCACTTTCTCCTCACCTTTAGTCTTCGCTATATCAAGGAAAGGGTGAAAAATAGGGGTTTGAGTAACTTACTCCCACCGTCCCTTAATAGATTTTCTATTTTTAATTTAGACATTATTCATAGGTAAAGAAAATCCTCAAAAAAATCCAATATATAAGAGAAAACATGATTTGTGGGATCTTATTTGATTCGACTCATTGTGTACATTAAGAAAATCAATTTTTTATAATTTTTATTGATATGCAATTAAATATATTAACAATACAAAACGTGCATTGAAGAAATGAAAAATCTATTGGACGACGGAGGAAGTATATTCTAGTGTTTTGTATTAATCTTTCTCCTTTTGTTTTATAAGGCACACATGTTTATCAATAGTTCTGCTTTATGCATTTATATCTTGTAATATTTATCATATTCAAGGAAAGTAATTAACAATAACAGTTCGACTTTGAACAAGGTGTGTGGCTTATAAAAGGAACAAAGTAAATCATATGCTTTCTAGATGGCCTGTTTGTTGTTACCATCTCAGCTTCATTACAGGCTACAGCCACATATAATTACAGTATCACATCAATTAGACAGGGTAAAAGGGGGGGAAAATTACTCTTCAACGGCAGGAGTATATATATATATGTTCATTCTTCCTTTTCAGGTAGATGTTCATGTTCTACCTCTAAATCTAACAAACTAGAAATGCAAAACCAGAGCACACAATCGTGAATCGTGATACCGCACATCTCAGCTTAAAACACAAAATCCATATGCACAGGTTTCCTTTGGCACACCTCAACTCTTCTAAATTGGGTTGGGATAACAATAGTTTAGGCGAGGAAAAAAAATAAGGGAAATCTAACTATGTGCAGAATCCGCCCCAAGGATCAAACATAACGGGACTGCAAGCAGTCTTATAGCTTCTTAAGTGGCAATTTCATCGACTTCAGAGTGGAAAACAAAACTCGGGAATGTCGTCGTGATATCCCTGCATGAGATTTTCAAGTAAATAAGTTAGGCCAAGTATTCCCGTATAAACTATGCATAAAACACTCCCTTTGTCTCAAAATACTTGCCCTATTTTCCACTTCACAATGTATCAGATTATTTACTCCATCTCTACTTTTTCTGTAAAGTTGGATCTCACACTCATCTTTCTCTCTACTTTCTCACTCTTATTACAAGTGTGTTAACTTGCTCTAGAACAAGTAATTTGATACAGGAATAATCTCAATTATGAGAATAAATGACCATACCTGAGATATTGGAGTGTCATTATCTTTAACAATGAAGGATTTTTAGAAACAAACTGATGCCACTCTGATCTATCAATCTTTCCATCTTGATTTACATCAGCTTCTTGGAATGTCTGCTCAAATAATGGTACACCATAGTTAGCTTAACCAGGTCGCAGAAACAAAGAGATTGGCGGAAAACAGAACCAAAATTAAATAAGTCTTGCGTATAAGAGATGTATAAGCTAGGGTAAATTAGGATATGGAGTAACTTTATGCGTGACTCCAAATAAATGACTTTTAATATAAGATGTGATTCTCGGTTAATTTTTATTATAGTATGATTTAGTTGATAAGACCATCTATGTAAGAAAAGGACTTCAAACATACTTGAAAAACTCCCCTCAACTACATAAGACTATATAAGTTGAGGTTCCATAACTTTTATAAAAGATATGTACCCAAATCATCATTGTCATCTTGTATCTTCGCCAACATGACCTATTTCTATTCTTTTGAGATGGACTGGACTGAATGGAACTGAAGTGAAATTGTGCGAGGAATTTGTTGCCTGAACTGAATTTGTCTGAACTTCCATTAATTCAGTGCGAAAGAACAGGCCTAAATAGGTCATACATAAAAGGACGCAGATCTGTTTCTATAATAACTTGTTACCCAAATTTCCAAAAAGCATCATCCAAACATATGACAAATGCAGCAATGTGTAATACTCACCTTATCAAGTATCACTTCAATTGTTTCATCTGCCAACTTCAACTCAGATTCATATAGAATCGCAATCAACATTTGCCTCACCTGCACACAGAAAATGATCCAACATAAGAATCATGTCTATGTCTGACAAACGTTGCACAATCATGAAATAGCGAATCAAACTTTGCACATTTACCAAAAACACAATCAACAAATGCATAGCAGAGTAGACACATCACACTACAATGAAACCTAAAAACTCAGGGATTAAAAACGCACGAGTATACATCCATGTTGAAGAAATGCCGGTGTCTATCGTGCCATCAGCTATCACTTGTTTCTTGAATTTCACTATCACAATATTATACAGTTCACAATAATCGTACAACTTCATGATGTGTCAGAGCAAAAAAGGGAAGAATAGTGATCTTGGTAGTCTCCCAAGAAACAGCAATAGGGACGACCACATTTTGCAATGTCACAAAGCAGAGAGTAAATCCAAACAATGTCTGTCTGGCTAATAACAAAAGATGGTGACAACCATGTGGCAGTAATTTAAGATGCTGAAGGTGGGGTCTAGCCAATCTAAAGTACAGTATTACAGATTTAAACAAGGCAACAATCCGTGATGCAAAGTTTTTCTTTTAGAAAAAAAGACAAATGTATTGAGTGGAAAATACAACATACCTCATCGCGCTCAATAAACCCTGTACCATCCAAGTCATATAGCCTAAAGGTGACTGCAATAGAAGAAAATGAAAATACAATAATCAGCCATACATAAGCCACGTTCCACATATAAGAGCGACTTTGTATGAATGTGAGGGACATACAGTCTATCTTGTCTTCTTGAGAGGCATTAGGATGGAAGACGTTCAACACTCTAACAAAGTCACCAAAGTCAACTACTCCTTTCCGTTTGACATCAAATAAGTCAAAGATCTGTACGCAAGAGATATTAATGTTATTGGGTATCAATTAAAGAGAATCCCCTCAACATAATTATTTATAAGAGAGAAAAAAAATCACTCAATCAATTTTATTGATGGCGAAGAAAACAAGCAGAGTGTGACCAGAGATATCTTGACTTTAGTCTGCAACAGAATGAGCGACATACCCGATTGGCGAAAAGATTCTCTTTCTTTTTGTTCTTGAATAAAGCTAATTGAAATTCCTCCTGCAGATACAATTGTAATAGTAAGAACACTATTCACACAGCTCCAACAATATTATCCATGTACGGGCATATAAAACATTAAAGAACTGAATCAAAAACACTATACAGATTTTATAAAAATCCAACTCAAGTTGTTTTATGCAAGGCAGCCAAGATTGCAAGCCAGTCTAGATATGCCAAACAAGTCAGTAAGTCAATATCCAGGTCGAAACAATTCGCATTTGGGTGGTTCATTCATATTAGGTCTAAGGTAAAATCTGTCATTTAGTTGTTTTCAGTAGATTTTATTGGGCGTTGGGTCAACGACTCTGTTCAGTACCCTAACTTCAGGCAGGTTTGACAGGTTATGGGGTATACAAGCAACTTCTGCATAAGTCAACCATTATGCACCCATACATATAATGACACTTTCCTCTCTACACCTTGCGCTGGGAATAAGTATTGATCCAGGATGAGAGAACAACAAAATATAAGACATAGCTAGGAAGAAAGTAATGTTATTATACCTTGCTTATAAGCCCATCATCAATCACAGAACTGCTTATACTCTTGAACAGCTCGAACAACGCCTCAACTTCACTCACACTAACTGGTAAGATAAGAGCAGAAACCATTATTAGAGTTTCAGGATTAATTCTCAACCAACAGATAATCCACTTGTAAATCATAAAAAATGTAATTCCACCATAAATCACCATATTCCATTAGCAACATACTAATTTCACAACTAAAACATCATAAATCTACGGTCAACTGGAAATTAAACTACTCCATATCATCTCAAACTATGCTCTTTGGCATGATAAACTTCGAAACGAGATCATATACATGGCTTGAAATCAAACATAATCAAGGCTAATTACGATCGAAACTTACAAGCAGTTTGAGAAGCAAGAAACACAGGGTCTTCATGTCCAGGCCATTGCTTATTTGCAGTAGAATGAAAGCAACCCATTTTTCAAGAGGCAGAAATCCACCAGTAAAAAAAGAGCTGAGGCTCTTTTTTTTTGTTTACTACATCACCAGTAAAACCATCTTAACCTTGCAAATTGCAAAAACCAAATCCAACCCAGAGTTGCAAATACTAATTAGTACAACATGTTAACATACCAAAGTTATTAACCCCGTCTAACTTTTAACATGGAAATAAATCATAACAAGTTTTAAATTATAAAAGTAATCAACTTTAATATACAAAATAAAATAAAAAGTGAATTCAATATTGCTTGAATAATTCAACGCAGCATGGAAGAGCACTTTAATTGACTTTAAATCTAAAACATGTCAAAAACAGTGAACCACCAACATCCCAGCTATCAATTCTATATATTAAAAAAAAAAAAAAAAGATATTCTCTACAACCTTAATTACAGAATCAAATAAAAATTCAACTTCCTAATATGTAAAGCATCAACCAAAGAAATAAAAAGGCAAGATTTTCCACCATAGAATGTAATATTAAATATTATAATATACCCAAAAAATTAAAATCTTCCAAATCTTTCGATAATTACCTACCCACTTCAAAATAATTCAATCCCATTTCATGAATCAAACAAAATCTATATACCCAAAGTCAATTATACCATTTACATCCACAAATCAGAATTCAGAAAAAAAAAAACATACAAAAAATTACAATCTAATAACAAAGAATTATATAATGAAGACTTACAAAATATTAATAAAATATCCCGCCGGAGAAACTCCGCCGGAAAAAATGTAGACTTTTCCGGCACAAAAAAGCACGCAACTTTAAAGAGGAGAGAGAGAGAGAGAAAAAACGACGCTAAAATGGGGGATTTTTTACACGGAAAATAAAATGCTGGTTTTTATTTCAGAATTTATAGAGGAAAGAATGACTTGAGATCAAGAGAGAGAAAAAAGTCAGATCAAACGGCTGTAAAGTAGTGTGAGATTTAGTGAGAGAAAATTTAGGGTGTTATAAAATTTGTTTAAAGCTAGGGTGAAGGAGTGAAGGTGATTTTGGAGATTTATATAAGAAAAAGTGGGACCTACTTGTTTGAAGTACTTTTTTTTTTCTTTAAAAGTTTTAAAATTCAAGAATTTTAAAAAATAATGAGAAGATGGCACGTGAGTTCGTGTTTAACGCGCGTTAAGTTATTTCTTTTGAGAGTGAAAGGTGGAAATTTAGGAATTTCTTTGGCGAGTTCTTACTACTTTTTTTTCACTTTTTTAGTTTAAGAAATAGAGTTTTTACTACTTTTTTTAAAAACTTTTTTAGTTTAAGAAATAGAGTTCTTACTACTTTTGTTTTAGATGGAATATTCTCGAATCTTAGTATTTCTGTCTGCCTACCCTTTTGGAAAAAAATTCAATTCAAAGTTGTACATTTTCGTTCTGGTTTATGACATATAGGGACTTGATACAGGGATTTAGGAAAGAAGAGAGATAGATAAAAAGAAGAAAATAGACTCATGTGATGAGAGAGATAGATAAAAGTTAATACCAAAATAAACTGATGTTTCATTTATTTTGAAACGACCTGAAATAGTTTGTGTTTCATTTATTTTAGAAGGGATGAAGTACTTGTTTTAGAAACGTTGGAAATAATACTGCAATTCTAAATTATACTCAATCTGTTTCAAATGATCCTTCTTGCTTTGACAAAATTTCTCTCACAAAAAGTATCCAAATAAGAAAAAGAACAAAACGAGTAGTACTTATATAAGTCTAAATTTACTTACTTCAATTTAGAAAATAAATATAAAAAATTGTATAGGTACTGACTCTAGCCTTATATGCATGTGATGTGTGTGAATGCATTCAAAAAAACACAATAAGAAATAGTTATTAGAATGTAGAAGAGGGAGAAGATGATGGAAAGGAAGAAGAAAAAGAAACGATATTTTGCTTACGGTGTTTTGTATTTTTTTAAACAAAAATTAAAAGTTGTAAAGTTGTGTGTAACCTTTAATTATGAAGATGGGATTGTGCCATTAACTTACGCATTTTCAAAAAAAAATTAAGTTGATAATGTTGATGTAGAAAGTTAATATTTCCACGGAAATTACTCAATTTGTTTGCCGTTTTGTGTTTTTTCATTGTAAAGTTAGATTTTTTTATGGGAGTTTGGTGTCCCCCTCTTCTTCTCTCATAAAATAGAAATTGAAAACATCAAATAAATTGTTAATTGTCTAAACTCTAGACATTGGATGAGTAAAAGTAAGTATTTAAAAAAAAAAATCAAAATATAGGGAGGTTTTATTTAAATAAGACAATGACTTTCTAAACAAAACACGTTGTGACTTTCAATTTATAATTGTGTTTAAGCTCCTTGAATATTTATTTTAGACATTAATGCAATATTTGACCTATGATTTTATTAAATGATGTTTGAGTTTTACAAATTATTGCTAATATATAAGCAATGTGTAAACTGAAAAATAATTGTCATATTGTTCTTTTTTTTTTCGAAGTTAAAAACTCATATGACATATACAATAGAGGTTGAAACTAAAAATTACATATCATATTGAAATAAATATAATTCTAATATGGCAACACCACAATCGTTGAGTAGATCTAACACTTTTGAAAATCATCGTCTTTCACATCGTTGTTTGATACAACCTTCTACAAGTGGCTCTATCGATCTGTTTTAGTTTTAAAAAAGAAATGGATGTAATTCAACTGATTGTAAACGATGTACTGGCATCAATTACAACCCCCCACAAATTTAGATCAACAAATCAACCTTCAACTTGTGAATTTGGATCTTCAATCAACAACAAGCATTACTCACAACTTCCACAATCTAGGTGAAGAACCCTACAAGGGGATAGATAAAAACTTCCATAACAGGGAGAGAAAAACTCTCACAAAGTGATTAAATTATTAAACATAAGCAAATAAGGGAAAAGGGGGATAAAGCCAACTGAAAATGTAAGGAAACGGGCTAAGAAGGGAAAATGGACATTCCTAGCATGGGATGAAGAAGGAAATTGGAGGAGGACGATGAGCGAAGAAAGAGAGGAAGGAAACAAAACAATTAGGTTTTTTTGTCATACTGTTCTTTGGAGTATATAATTTAAGAAATTTTTTAGAAAAAGATATAGGTTCTGTCTTACAAAAAATTCTATAATTATACTGTTCTTTTGAGTATATAATTCTAGAAAATATTGTGAGATATGACCTATATCTTTTTTTTACAACGAGTACAAACAAGCCGATGTAAAAAAAGAACAAGCAAAAAACATACTACTCCCTCCGTTTCTTTTTAATCTACACATTTTCCTTTTTGGTCTGTTGCTTTTTAATCTACACACTGTTGCTTTTTCTATTTTAGGTAACATATCACATCTACTTTATCCTATTTTTCCACCCATGTCATCCACTTTTTAATATTTTAACCCACTTTTTACTTTCTCTCTCTCACTTTTCAGTTTTTCTCTCCATCTTTTTAGTTTATCTCTCATACTTTTGTACTTATTCCTTGGTTCTCCCCCAAAGTGAAGTGAGTAAATTAAAATGAAACGCAGGGAGTATAACACTCTGTCTTGTCTAGCATGAACAACTAAGACATACATGAGTTGGGTGTATAAGACTTATAAACTTTAAAGAAACTGCATTTATTAAAGCTACTACACGAAAACCTTAAATATTTAATTGTTAGCCTGAATTATAATATGAGAATCCGAGAGTATTCTGATACTCCGCATCCTGCTATTATTGGCTTCAATTGTACGTTCCCTGTAAAAATGCATAACCCTGCACCTAAAGAGCCGAAGTAGCAAAAAAAAGGCAGCTTCTCTCTCGAACTTTCCAACCCATAAGCCAAATCACCCAGCCTATTCTTGCATAGGCCTTCCTATTTTTATTAACCTTCCAAGCTCCATCAACCATGATTGTGCATTCTTCTACTTTGGAACGCTCCCAATGAGCTAAGTGCCACTTTCCAAATTACCAGTCACCTGAGAGTTATCAGACCTGCCTTTCTTCTGGATAGAAATTTGGTCTCTTCATTCCCAGTAAGTCATACATCATACTCAAGACGACCTTCGAATCAAGGTTAATTTTCTTAAAGACCACATAATTTTTGGGATCCAAATGGCCCAGAGAATGGAAATAAAGGTTCGAGTTCGCAAACTATTAGGTGATAGGTCTATCCTCATTTCAAAAGAACTTCAAGAAGTTAGAAACCCACACTTTGAAACAAACTCATCCAGTAGATTGTACTCTGATTCCATGTATGAAGTTGTTCCAAATTCGGGCAATAATGCAACAATCCCTTAACAAGTGGCCTTCTGACTCCTTGTGTGAAAGCCCATAATGACAACAACAATTATGTACCTGAATATTCCGTTTTTTAAAATTCATATACATAGCAAGAGCATTATGGAGGAGCCTCCATATAAAGGCTTTCCATTTTTGGTAGACATGCATATCCTAGAGTTTACTCCAAAATTTCATGTCATGAGCGCCCAACAGCGAAGGAGAATCCTCCTCAACAAGGGAACAATATATGTCTTTTGTAGTGACTTTCCCTAAATCTGATCTTCCCCATTGCAAACTATCTTCTAGATCCATTTGTGGGATATGGATAACAAAGATTTGGAAAGTAGAATCTCGCGAGGACTTCCATATGAGGGTTGAATTCCTTTTTTATTGGTCTACGAGCATGAGATCCTTCACTAGTTGAACCCAAGGGCCTCAAGTACCACACCCTATTTAACTCTTAAATGATCCTCTTAACCTACTCATCCTTCATTATATTCGTCTGGAGACCGTCACCAATAAGTTTAAGAAAACCTCCCTTGCAATCGTGGACAGAGCGACACATCCCCCGGCCCTAAAAACCCAAGAAGCCCTCATTGGGATTTCACCCTGAATACCAAGCAAAATATGTAATATCTCGAAAATTTACACTTGCCTAAACTAAATAATTATAATTAGTGGTTAAAATTTTCCTTTAATTATAAAGTGTAATTAAAAATTGATTGCTCTACATCCAAGTAATAATAAAAAGGTATCTAATTTCATTAAAAAATTATATGCAATATTGAATAGCAAATAAAAAAATGCTGGCTCAAATTGATGGTGTTAAAAAAAGAAAGAAAAAGGGAAAAGAAAAGGAGAAAAAGGAAAACTTAATACAACACCACTAATTTCCTAACTCCATCTCAATTTTTCCCTCACAAAAACTCTAACCATGGATTTCTAATTTAGATGTATTTTTCTTGCACACAAAAAGTCAACTTCAAATAAAAATTCTTGACCCAAACCGCATCTCCCAAAAATCTAATTTTTTCATCAATTTCGACAACACAATTCACAACATTTTGAACCCAACCATGGCTATAAATAGCACCACCTATCACTCACCCCTCTGTTTTCAAGAATATCAAGAACTATATTCCCGAAGCTAGATTTTTCCCGTTTACCCTTGTTCAAATGTGAGATAAGCTTTAAGCAGTCACTTTCCAACACAAGTCTTCTGAGTCCAGCTTCTGTAGCTATAACTAATGCATGTCGATTGTCGAGCTGCCATAGCTTCGGTCTCTTCTACTGTGTATCCTCCTTCTACCTGCACGTAAGTTGCCACCATCACATCCCCATCAGCGTCCCTCCTCCCCTTCCTCCGCCCACACCACCGCTTCTTCCCTATCGTCATGCCCTACGTCTTCTCCCCCTTCCCCTTGTCTTATACCCGTTTCTTGATTACTGGTTGTCATAGTAGAAATTTTACTGACCACTTCTCCTCTTGATGATTGCGGTGAAGAGGTCATAATTAATTAGTCACAAATCTCGAGATAGCCTACTTACGAGGAAAAACCTAGGAACCCTAGAACAACCCTCCCAAGGAAACGTTGAGGGAACTTGAGAAAAGTGACATTTGGTTAGTCCATTATGTTGATGTTCATGTTCTAATTTAGTTTATAACACAAACATAATAAAAACTCACTATAACCCTTGAAATAGGATTATATGTAACTAATAAATGATTAAACAATGATTTATTATGTGATAATACTTGATAGTATATTTGCAACTCTAATATATCAAGTAAAGAATAATACTAATTAAGCATCATTTTCTTGTTAAATTTATGTTAACGTAGCAGACACTTATATATATATATATATATATATATATATAGCTTAGATTGCGGGAATGAAAGAGTTATATTACGAGTTCCATATTACAAGTTATTAAATCTAAATCATAAATTATAAGACCAATGACCACTGACCTAAATTATAAAATGACTAATATGTTTAAAGGGACCCTATGACTAATAGAGTGAAGTTTTGAATTAAAGGTTAACAAAAACATAACATATGTTTAATGTTCAACTAATAAAATATGAAATGGTTACAATAAGACGTCCATAGTCACAAATCATGAACTACGACTTAAGTACTAAGTTGTTAAGTAGAAAGAGTGCATATAACTTTTATTAACCATCAAAGACCTTAATATATTGAACCCCTAAATACCTCCTAAAATGGGCACATGATGGAAATGGATCAAGATTTAAAAATTTAGAATAAAATATTAATAAGTCTTTTATTAATCCCTGAATTGATTAGATTAAAAAGGAAGAGATATTACAAGCCTCCCCTGGCTATCAAGGTTGTAAAGCAGGATTTGAGGTAACGTCTACTACTAACACCCGTATTCCCTTTCCAACTACGTTTTATGATGCTTTTATAATGTTTACGCTATGCTATTTATGGTGTGCGGGATGTGAACTATTTTATTATGCAAATGATGTTTATAAGAAGTACGATTTTGTGAATGATTTGATATAACGTTATGCAATGACTTTCATATGATTTCTGAAAAGTACTTACAAGAAACGAAACATGATAAATGAAAGTAAAAGATGGTGAATGGTAGTACTATGTTCTCTGGGCCGTGCACATGTCGTTTGGTTATCTGGCGGCAACGCCACCTTCTGATGGGGGACAATGTCCTCGGTGGCACCCGCATTATGGCATTATATGCCACCTTCTGATGGGGGACAATGTCCTCGGTGGTTTTGCCTGGCATTATATGCCACCTTCTGATGGGGGATGAATATACTCGGTGGCTTTGTCTTATGTTACTATTGGCATTATATGCCACCTTCTGACGGGGGATGAATATCCTCGGTGGCTTTGCCTTATGTTATGGCATTATATGCCACCTTCTGATGGGGGACTTATGTCCTCGGTGGCTATGCCTTCTGTTGTACTCGCCAAGTAACCATAGAAAGTTTCCCAAAAAAAAAAATTTGGTAATGGAGATAATATTAATGAATGACAATGTAAATGACTTTTAAATTCCTAATTCGAAGTGTATGTTTATGAAATGGTTTTACTATATTCTCTTCTCCCTGTTTGCAAATAAAATGAATTGAAATGAATTTACGATGTTAGAGTAGTATGAAACTGAGCCTCGGCTCATGACGTTTTGTTTTTTTGTTTTAGGTATGCATATGAAGATGGGATGGCGTAGCAGTAAGGAATAGTGTACTTTAAATTATACGACTATGACAATTATGTAATATAAGTTTATGATCACTAAATTACGTAACTCTAGCTATGCTTAAGTTAACTATATGTTTCTAGGTTTACTATTAATTATGTAATATAAGTTTATGATCACTAAATTACGTAACTCTAGCTATGCTTAAGTTAACTATATGTTTCTAGGTTTACTATTATAAAAAGGTTTAGTTTCATGAAAGAATGTTTGCCTTGTACTTTCCCGAACGGAAAGTATGGCAGTGACGCACTGACCAAGCTAGGAAGGTCGTCCGCTGTTAATCCTTGTAATTAATTAACCTAATAAAGATGCTTAGAAGTCGGGGCGTTATAAAATAGGATAAGCATTATAGCGCTTAAAAGACTGTTGAGATGAGAACGAACCCTAAGAGATCCTCCATAAAAAAATCTAGAAAAATGGCTTTCATCTTCAATGTTATTATCTTCGGGACTAGGTAAACAACCAGCAATTCAAACAAAGACTGTACTAGCAAGGATACCATTTATTAACTACTTCCTCCGTTCCATAATAAGTGAAACATAGGGATTGGGCACAAGATTAAAATAAACATCACTTTCAAAAGCCAAAAAGTCATAAAATATCCTTTTTATTATCAAAAGAAGGAGAGAGAAAAGCAAACCACACAAGTTTGTGATGGGTACTCTTGTCATTTTGTCACTTTCTTTTTTCCATTTAAGGTATGTTTCACTTATTTTGTAACATTCTAAAATAGTAATTAAGTGTTTCATTTATTATGGAATGAAAGCAGTAAAATCTCCCCCACATGGGACAAAGCAAGACTCTTCCTAGACCCCACCTTTTTTTTTGCACTTTCTGAACTAGGGCTAAATATTAGGAGGGAAATTCCATCTAGTACCACTAGGTTTTTGCAAATTCCATTTGGTACCCAAATTTTAAGAATTGTCCAACTGATACCATTATGATTGCACCCTAATTGCTACCGTAGCTCTACAGCTAATAAAGTGTTAGTAAACCTTAAATTAGCTTAAGGGTTATGTTAAGTTTGATTAAAATAAAAAGGAAAGATATAAAACCTAATTACTAACCATTATTACTGTTCAACATACAAAAATAAAACCAAAACCCACGAACTTCCTCTTCTTTCTTTCTTCGTGGCTATGCTTTTGCCTTTTAGGGTGCACCACCATCGAAGCTTGATTGAGGTTTGCTCTGGGACAATTCTGCACCACCATCGTTGCTGTAAGTCTTCTCTTTGAGAAAGCTTTGTCCAGTTTCACAAATGAAAAATCACGAAAATTGTTTGTGTATGCATTTGCTAAGGGGTGGTTTGATTAGAATTGTTTAAAAAAAAAGTTCTTCATCTGATACATTGTTAAACTGTTTTCAATTGGTCTTCTTTTGTTGTGAAAAATCACGAAATTATGGCTTTGAATTGGTTGATACGGAGCTTCATGATATGGCTTTGAATTGTTTTGATTAAGAGATTGTTTGAAAATTTTGTTGTGAAAAATCACGAAATTATGGCTTTGAATTGGTTGTGAAAACTCACGCAAAAAACACCTAACTAGTAACTACCTATATGATCTTGTAAACGCAAAGAGACTTTTGCTTGTAGGATTACTCCTAGATCATAGACTTGAGAAAATGAGTCAACGCATTCTAAATTGCTAACTATCTCCAAGGGGAATCCATGTCACATAAAAGTTGCATGTCATCTTTAGTTATATGGCCTTGCTTGAAGATTTTACTTTTAAAAGTTGAATTTTAAGTAGATGTCACCAAGTGCTATTGTACTTCTAGTTTTTGAACATTGATATCTCCTTAAGTTCGAGTAGAGCTTCATTTTGTCTAACCAGCAACAAATAGCTGCTGTAGTTTTCTAGTTTTTGAACAGTAGAGGTGTTTTTGTATATGAGAAAAGTGGGGGAAAGGAAAGAGGGGACCAGTGCCACTTAGTAGTTTTCTGTATATAACACACTACATTCAAACTCTTTATCTCCATCTTTCTTCTTTAGTCTCTGCATTTGTAGAAAGATCTGCCATAATTAGAGCTCGACTCCCATATCCGAATCTCCATGAACTTAATTGGAGGACACTTAGGGCAAGCAACAACCATTAAGTGCAGTAGCCACGAAGAAAGCAGAGCCACGAAGAAAGCAGAGGAAGTTGCTAATTTAACGTTTGCTAACACTTTATTAACAATAGAGCTACGGTAGCAAATACGGTGTAATTATAGTGGTATTTATTGGATAATTCTTAAAATATGGGTACTAAGTGGAATTTGCAAAAACTCAGTGGTACTAGATGGAATTTCCCATATTAGGAGGAGCTCCTACCATTTACCTCGATATTACAACCCAAATACTTACCTAGCAAATTAAAGGAAGTTGTACCAATGATGCTTCGCGTATATATTTTGAATCTAACTGGGCGTTGGGGCTAATTATGTCATAGGACTTGTTATAGTTGATAACTTCCCTAGAAAAGTCACTAAACCTATGAGTATATAATCCCCTTAATGATGGAATGGAATAACATTTAAGAGTGGCCTTAAAGAAAAAGAAAGTGAGTCATCAGCGAAGAAGATGTGAGAGATCAAAGGACCACCTCTAGCTAATTGAATTTATTGAATATGATTTGCTTGCCATATAGCCTAAGAGATTGATTTTTTTTAGATAAAATTATTAATAATATAAGTATATAAATAGAATTTTAATAAAGAAACTGCATAATCCATTGTTTGCAGATGCAAGTCTCCTACTTGGAATCCCCTAGAGATTTCCATTGTTTGCAGATGCAAGGGAATCCCATCTTCAGTAGCAGATCTAGGATTCTGGATGAGGGGTGGCGTAATGTTGCGATAGTATAGAATAAAACAACTACGATATTCTAAGCTATAATATTTAGACAAAACCTCTAAAGTATTTCCATAGAAGAAAATTGCAATAGTTCAAATCGAGTTAAAGACAATGTCTCACCACTTGGAAAAAATATATTTGGAAAAAACTCAGAAAGTGAAAGTAATTATGTTGTAATCTACATATGTTATACTCCCTTCATCCCATATTAATCGATATAATTTGATCGACACAAAGATTTAGAAGTTTCATTTGACTTCATTATTTTATTATTGGAGTATTTTTTTACTATAATTAGTGAAATGTGAAGCCCAATCTTTTTCAGATAAGAGTGTAGGGTCATGTGTCTTTATTATAGTCGGGGTTCTCTTAAAAAGAGCAATAATATAAAATTGGTGGGATGATACCATTTTAATAAGTGTATCAATTAATAAGAAACAGATGAAAGTAGGAAGTCTATCAATTGAGATGGAACAAAGTGAGAAATTTTAAGAAAAGAATAATGTATGAGAAATAAGAAAAATAAACACAAAACTAAACATTACCCATAAGTTATGTGAAATTTTGATAATAAAATAAATAAGTGCAGCAAAAAGGAACTCTTACAAGTGGATTGACAAATATCCATAACCAAAAGAATAAGATTAATTATACTCACATAAATGCTACGAGAAAATAACGAATGTCTACAATAGTCAAGAAAGGCATACAGGCTACAGCCTAAGAGGTTGAAATAAGTCAATAACTCCAATAAAGGATAGATTGAAAAAGGAAAATTTAAAAACGAAAAAAAAGTTAGTGGTCAACGTTTCATCGTAATTATTGCTAAAAAAATGTTTTATTTTAGGCACATACTGTACTACATCAATTTGATTTTTTTTTATATGAGCAATTAAGCGCAATGTAAACAGGATTCAATCTCAGGTCTTGGATACCATCTCCATAAGACTTTACCAACTAAACTAGATCGATGACATCCAAACATCAATTAGAATTTGGACATGTATCAAAGCATTATAATAAAATCTTGTTCGCCAGTTTAATAAACCCATTTTTATATGGGTAGTAATGTAAAAAAAAAAACTATGACAATTGACAATGAACTTAGAAAATTCTAATATTTGCAAAAATCTCACAGAAATGCTACAAATAATATCGCCATGCTTTACGAGTTTTGCGTTCTTCTTAAATTCAACCCCTCAAAAAGGTTTAAATCATAGTATTATATATTATGTTATATTTTCACAAGTAAAATTACTTATTCAATTACACTTTTGAATATGAATAGGAAGTTAATTAGAAAATCTAATATAATACTCTATATTTAAACAATATATTTGTCTTCATAAAAATTGCTTCAGTTGTAGGTAGACATATCACCCCTTCAAAAAATAATAGATGTAGACATACCACTTATCAACGAAATTCAGTTTGGAGTTCAATTTTGATGAACTTCATATTGGTATCTTCAATGATTAGCTAGCCTCAATTTATAATTTCTTTTTTGGCTATTATTTATCTTCATAAACAACGTTCATATGTGGTTATGAACTTCTTACTTATCCAAAAATTCAATTAAAAGTAGGAGCACAATGTTAGATGGTCGCAGATACATTATATAATTTCCCTTTAATCGACTGGTCATCATTTTAAAATCTCAAACTATCTCAGTGTATATAGGAGGCTAATAGAACTATTAGTAGCTCAATGAATATGTAGAAAGATTTAATCTAAATTTGTAAATGTCAATATTTCACTACTTAGAACTTCTCCAACTGAAGTTGAAACAATATAATGAGCTCGACAACTCGTAACTAATATCCAGACATAAATAATACATTTTTACTATATGTTGAAATAGTGTAGTTCAACTTGTTTTAATAATGCTTGAATTTAAATAGCAATTCTCTAGGTAATTTGTGGATAAGCTTGAAGTATAATCATCAATAGAGCATGTCATCTTTAATATTACAGAGATATTGAAATGGCATTAGGCTTTGAAAATGTTACATAATGCGATCATTGTTTCCTGTAACTTTGTAATGAAAATGACAAGATGACCTTATAAACAACGAGTACTCCTATTTACGTAGCCTTGCTGGAATCTGCCACATAGCCCAAAAATCAATATTCAATTAATCCACTTCCACAATAATAAGGTGGAAGTAACCGACATAAAGATCATCTAAAGATAGCATTATAAAATCCTAAAAACTTGGTTGAACTATAGGCGATGTTTGGTAAATGACTTTTTCATTGGCTTTTGGCTTTTTAATTTGGTTAAACAGCTTAAAGTGTTTGGTTATTGACTTTTTAGTTGGCTGAAAAGCTGGCTTTTAAGCCAAAATGAAAAAGCTGTCTGGAGCAACTTTTTGGATTGGCTTGTTGGCCCACAAACTCTCTAATAAACAGCCAACAACCACAATTAATTTTGCCAAACACTTTTGCAAACAGCTGGCTTTAACAACCAACTTAAAAGCCAATACATACAGCCAATGCTTCCAACTAGTCAAACAAGCCAACAAAACCAGCCAAAAGCCAACAACCAACAGCCGATTGCCAAACAACCCCTATATGAATTACGGAGACGAGTTTCTTCCAAGTTTAGACCATGTTCTTTTATACTGAATTGGACTAAAATGAACTGAATTGAAACCGTACCCGAAAGAACGGGGCTTTAGTTTATAGGTATGTGTTGTCGACTTAATCATAATTGTTTTCAATTTATACATATTTAATATTAGTTTATTCATATTTTATTTCATTTTATACATAATTCACATAAGTTTTTTCGATTCATACACATTTGCTACCAGTTTAAATCAAAATGTTATAATTATAAAACAACAGAATAAGTATATTATTTAAACCTAAAATTGATATGAATAATCCCAACTTTCACCAGTCTTCTTATAAAATAATCCCAACTTTGAATTATTTCAGAATAATCCCAAATTTAGGGTGTACATTCTCAAAATACTCTGAACTATTAATTTTCAATATATTATAGACCTAAATTGGATTAGTGTAGGCAAGAAAAATATATAGTTTGGCTTATTTTGAGAAGATTCCTTCAAAAGTTGAGATTATTCTAGAATAATCCAAAGTAAGGATTATTTTGAGAAGACGGGTGAAAGTTGGGATTATTCATGTGAATTTTTCTTTATTTAAAACACACCAGCAATAGTTGATATTGTTGAAAGCCGATTTCCCTTAGCATTGTCCGGAAATTACCTAGTGTAGTACTAATCAAGAGACCCAAATTTATTATTGGCGTAAACTCATCTATTATTTTTTTTAGCTTTCTTTGTTGACTATTTTTTCCTAATAATTGCTTGATTACTAATTAGTCGGTAAATCCTCTTATGTAGCCCTGGTTAACCGACCCTAAGTTCTCACCTCGGCTCCCGGCAATCACCACCTAGGAGTAGTTTGCCTATAGTCAACACACTGCGCGTGGTTTGTATTTGTAATAATCAGTTCCAATGTTAACGTCCTTGATGTATAAGAACTTGTATAAAGGTGATCATGGATCGAATCGAGTTTTGGCTAGAAATAGGGTATGTTTTTGGGCTTGAAAAGTTGGGATTGGTCGGAACAATTTTTTTTGTTTGTTTGGAAAAAAGGAGCAAATTTTAAATAACTACGAATATAGTTTGTTACAAGCTAAGATGAATTCATAGATGGATCATCTCTCAAAGTACCTGCACTATTACAGTATTACTACTACAATTCAATTTGTCTTCTAGATAGAATATAATACACTCTGGGGTAGGGTTAGACAAAATACAAATGTTATGAAAACCGTATGTTCTCCCTTTAGCCATTATTCTTGCCAAAGAATCCGCTAGCTTGTTTTCTCTCACTCCTTCATAAAAAATCCTAGAACATGCCTGTGCGCGGAGGAGTACCCTGCATTGAGATGATAGATGAGAGAAATTGTTGCTAATGTCATGTTCATGGTGAATAGCTTGAATGTCAATTGTCAATAGTACAATCAGTGGCTATAATGCAATGCTGCCAATTATATTTAATTTCCTCTATCCATTTTAATGCTAGTACTCAGGCTCAGTCGCATCATAAGCAAAGTGGAGTAGCCGCTGGTTTCTCCACAAAGACAGCCACCATGAGCTAGCTCTTTGGTTGATGTTGCTGGTTGTTGCCTAGTTGACGTCGTCCTTGTCTTCGTCTGCCACCATGTTGAGTCGCTATTGCCGTAAACACTCACCAGCCCGGACAACGGCTTAGCCGCTGGCGTCATCCCTGAAATCCCCACTTGTCAAGAGGTGGCTGCCTACTCCTTCAAGAAGTCTCATTGTCCCTTCAGGCTTCAAGGAGCTAGATCTAGTTTTGTAGGATTTAGTTTATTTTCTTGTTTTCTTTTCTTTACTTTAGTTTCCTAGTCGTCTCTTCTAAGATAGGGATTCCACTAGTTTAGGTTTCCAGTGGTCTCTCTGAGATAGGAATTTCACTAGTACCTTCATGTACCTCTTAAAAAAACTAAAATACAACTATTGTTTTAATAAAGAATTTCTAAAGGTGAAATCAAGAACAAGGAAGCTAATTAATATTATTAACAAGTAGAACTTATTTAATTTTAAGCTTGATAATTTAACTCCAAAATATGGAGAACATGATGATAACTTATTTAACCTTATGACCTTTGCCCAATTATATTTCATTATCCGTACACGAATCAAACCTCACGACTAATTTATATCCGCCATATGGACAAATTCACCTTATTTTAATTATTATTATTCAATTTACATGATGGGCGGGCCAAAAAAAAACGATGGAGAAGAAAATACCATAAAGATGGTCACACCTATTTTGATTTTTTTTTTTTTTAAAACGTAACGACCAACGACCTACACTTGGCAAATTAATAGTTAGGTAGTTATTGTCCCCCAATTTCAATTTTCTTCTTTTTCTTTTTGGCGGGTAGATCATGTAGCTTTCAATATAAGATACGTACTAAACCGTTGACTTTAGGTACAAAAGCATATTGTCAACACTCATATATAAAGGACGTTAGAAAAAAAAGAAAATAACGATAAAACAGTTGAATAATAATAATAGAGTAGATTACGGTGGTGCACAGTTGAGCTAGTTCAAGTTCAATGTTTGGTTTTTATTTTACGCATTAATTAATGTTCTAAAAGAATATAAAAGAATTGGTCTAGCAATCTAGTTCTAAAGAGTATGATCAAAGCTACAGGATATTCTCACTATTTTAAAGATGCTTCGCTTAATTTGCTTCCACGAGGGCTGCCTGCCGTTAGTCGTGCCAATGTCTCTATCATTTGGAAATATAAATGTCAATCTTGTAAGATAGCTTGATGTAGTCCAAAGCTAACGTTTTTGGTTTAGGTCATGTTCTTTTGGATTTATTTTCAGTTCATTTAAGTTCACTTAATTTAATTTTAATTTAGTTAATTTAATTTAAGTTCAGTTAAGTTCAACTTAATAATCATAATAATAATAATAATAAAAATAATAATAATAAATAATATTAGTAATAATAATAACTAAATAATAAATAATAATAAATAATAAATGATAAATAATAATAATAATAAATTATAATAATAAATAATAAATAAATAATGACAATAATAATAATAGTAAATAAATAAATAATAAATAATAAATACTTCCTCCTTTTTCTTTTGTTGTTCCTATTTGGAATCGGGAAATAAACCAATGCAACTCAAAAAATGGGCAAGATTCTGCTATTTTAAATAAAATTAAATTAACTAAAATAAATATTCTAACTCTTTTGAGTTATTCCATGTTAGGCAACCAATAGTACAAAAAGTTTGAGGGGTAAAAGAGTAAAGTAAATACAAACTAGTGTGATCACATTTATTGCTCTTTGAGTTATTCTATATTAGACAATCAATTAGACAAAAGTTTGAGGGGTAAAAAGGTAAAAAATGATTACCTTAATAGTGTGAACGCATTTATTGTTAGTTAAAACTAATGGGAAATTTAATTCATAAATTATAATCCCTCCGTTTTCTTTTGTTGTTCCTGTATTCTCCATTGGGAAATTCCAATATGTTGTTCCTATTTTGAATCTTTCCATATATAGTATAATTTATGAATTAAATTTCTCATTAGTTTTGAGTTGCAATAAATGTGTTCACTATTGAGTAGTCATTCTTTACCTTTTTATCCCTCAAACTTTTGTCTAATTTGTTGTCTAAAGTAGAGGAACTCAAAGAGAAAGAAATGTGTTCACACTAGTTTGTAGTTACTTTACTCTTTTACCCCTTAAACTTTTTGTATCATTAGTTGTTTAACATGGAATAACTCAAAGGGTTAGAATCTTTGTTTTTAGTTAATTTAATTTTATTTAAAATAGTGGAATTTTGCCCATTTTTTGCATTGATATTCTCCCCGATTCCAAATAGGAACAATAAAAGAAAACGGATGGAGTACTATTTATGGAAAGATTCAAAATAGTAACAACATATTGAAATTTTCCAATGGGGAATACAAGAACAACAAAAGAAAACGGAGGGAGTAATAAATAATAAATAATAATATAAATAATAATAATAATAATAATAATAATAATAATAATAATAATAATAATAATAAATAATAAATACTCCAATAATAAATAATATATAATAAATAATAATTTATAATAAATAATAAATAATAACAATAATAATAATAAATAGTAAATAATAAAAAATAAAAAATAATAATAATACTTATAAATAATAATAATAATAATAATAATAATAGTAATAATAATAGTAATAATAAATAATAATAATAATAATAATAATAAATAATAAATAATAAATAATAATAATCATTATAAATAATAAATATTAAATAAATAATAACAATAATAATAATAGTAATAATAATAAATAATAATTATTAATATTATCATAAATAAATAATAATAATAATAATAAATTTAGTTTTAGTTCAGTTAATTTAATTTCAGTTCAGTTAATTTAATTTCAGTTAATTTCATTTAATTTCAGTTCAATTAATTTAATTTCAGTTAATTTCATTTAATTTTAGTTCAATTAATTTAATTTCAGTTCAGTTAATTTAATTTCAGTTCAGTTAATTTAATTTAATTTCAGCCAAAATAAGTTCAAAAGAACAATGGCTTATTATAAATGTCCCCCTTTTTTTTCTTTGACGAAATTCTACGAAGTTGATGGAATTAAGATGGTTGTTCATGATTTCTTGATGTAGTCCAAAGCTAACGTTTTTGGTTTATGCGCAAGTTATATTTGTGCATTGGAATTCTGAAGTAAAGTGATCTAGTCTTAGTGTTTCCTAATATTCGACATCATGTACGATGTACCTGTTCGGTGTATACTTTTGATTTAATATGAATTAAAGTTCCTTTTGATGTTATTACTATTACTCCTACTTATAAGAGATTTTTTTTGTAAACTTATTAACTATAATTGATCTAAACGAATAAAAACAACAATCTATGAGAAAGATTAATTTCTACTTGAGTCAAAATACGGTAAAACATTTATAAGAAGTCAAATTATTGCAACAACAAAAGAACAAAAGAAGTAAATTATATGATATTAATAAAGTCTGGTAGCATGTCCTTGTATTGGGATCTAATAGTTCTTGCCTTCTTGGCCTAACGGTAAGAGATATTCTAGCTTATAGGATCAAATTCCACTAGATAATCTTTAGAGGTAGGAATTTTCTTATCCTTTCACCCCGCATTCAAAGAATTGATAAAGCTAAGTTAAAACGGTTTAGAGAGGTGTTGTTACAGTAGAAAGCAGTATCTTTCTTCTTACTATATGTTTTTAAAATGAGAGACCATGGTAACAACAACCAATGAAATTGTACAAAGAGTCAAAGATTATAAAACAGTATAATTTGGTAGAAGGTGAATAAAGCATATTCGCATATGTAAACTGAGGGAAGTTTACTACCATCCTTTTCGCCGATGTCTAGTCTAACTTTGCAGCTGGTGAGAAGACCAAATCCTGGTAACATTAGATGCTATATAGACAAGTTCATGTGATTAACGTTGTTTAAGAAAAATTTTAATTGTTAATTAACATCATAATACTATTATATACTTCTAATCTAATTATATGTATACCTGTAGCTTCTAATCTAATTCGACAACCATTATTAATAGTTTAATGTAAACTCTTAGACTTTGCTTGTAGACTAAATTGATACTATATTCAATCTGTCTGTTGCCTACCGGCTACCGCCTTTTCTTTGTCTATACTTTTAATCATTCGATTTGGGATTGATTGCTTAAGGTTTCTCTTAATTAACGGCTTACAAAGATTAACTATTGTCTTCCACAAAAAAGAAAAAAATTATCATTACCTATTAAAAAGTTAAACTATTAGCAACTATTATTAATTTAAATATAGATTATCACTAAGATAACCAAACCCTACACTTTTTATCTTAATAAATTGGTGACCGGTCAAATCAACATTTTTTATCCTAAAGTTACCTGAATTTATATTGCACACTTTATTAATAGTTGAGCTTATTATTGTTTGGTAATCCATAGTTAGAAGCGATAGTTCTAATGTAAATGTAATTACAAAAGCAATCTCGACGAATATAAT
Source organism: Beta lomatogona (assembly GCA_947646795.1). Classification (NCBI taxonomy): domain Eukaryota; kingdom Viridiplantae; phylum Streptophyta; class Magnoliopsida; order Caryophyllales; family Amaranthaceae; genus Beta; species Beta lomatogona. Next base: position 128,786 of record CANSNZ010001524.1, read on the forward strand.
AACACCTCTCTTAATAGGCTTTAGCAAACAATACTCCCAGACTCCCTACTTTGTTTAAAAAACTTGTTATTTACTAATTTGAGTGGTCAAAGTTTAAGACCCCTGACCTTATATGGTCATTTAAAAAGGTATAAAGAGTACCTCCAATTCCTTCAGGTTTTATGTGTATGCATTTCTTATTGACATAAGAAGGGTTATTTAGGTATTTCGGTGTCAAGTATGGGAAGAAAAAGTTGTTTTAGGCGCTATTGGAACAGTTTGAGCATATGAACACCATGAAACTGCAAAGTGCAAAGATTTGGCCATCACATTGATGAGGTTGGCTCATTTGGAGCCCTTAGAGGATGGATTGTTTAGTTTGCGAAACTTTCTCACATGTACTTATGAGGACATTGTCCCTTTTAACTAACAATTTTTTTCTAAATGAGAAGTTAAGAAGGGATCGGTATAGAAATTTAAGGAATATTTAATGATATTCAAATTACATCAATACACTAATACTTCTATATAGTTATACTATCTCTGTTTCACAATACATGCACCACTTCCCTCTTTTGGATGTTTCAATTCATAATACATGCACCAATTCCTCTTTTGGATGTTTCACAATACATCTCCTCCCTTCGAACATAATCACATGGGTTTAAAATGCAATCAAAATACTCTCACTTTTCACCTTTGGTTTGTGTGCCATAGAGAAATGGTGCATGTATAGTGAAACGGAAGTAATATCTTATAGAGAAGGTTACTCGTCCATTCTAATACCAACCAACTGATCAAGGCAACAACAATAGTTTGAGTTTCTTTGTTCGCTTTAGTTGCAACAATTTCTTTGCTCACCTTATTTGCAACTGTTTGGCTTTTGCAATATTCATAAGCTTCACTTTAATTTGATTATATTTGATGATTTATATGTAAGAAGAATTATAGTTATGTGAGATCTTGTTCGACTTGCAACACACTCTTGTGAAGAAATTATCAAAAATCTTATAGAGAAGGTTCTATTTCATCACTTTGGATATTGACAGAATATATTGGCTCATATTTTCTCTTAAAGTCTTTTAAGATTGGTTGTACACTACAAGTCCAAGAGAAATAAGAGGTGCTGATGTTTAATGGGCTTGAAGTGTTGAGCTTTGTGTCTTTTATTGAACAAGGAGTTATCATGCTTTTCAGCTCGTAGACCTTGTCTCATCTTGGGCCGACTTAATGATTACATATAGTATATCGCTTGCCATCTTCCTTGAATCATTGCCCAACAAAAACAGCAACCCAAAATCCCATTAATCCAAAAATATAAATATTCTCATTTCTCAATTTGGTGATGAATAGATGTCGTCATGTAGGCGGACCAACTCCTCTAGGTTGGCAATTAATTACCCCTCATTTGAGAGACTCCAAAAAGTACCATTTTTGTAATTTTATAGGCTAGAGGTATTAACATAAAGTCAAGTTTACACCAAATTAGACCCTATTTTTTTTAACACAATTTCAGTTTTAACTCAATTCAGGCAAAAGGAATAAGGCTTTAGAATCAAGTTGGTATCAAAATTTTCACTTTGGTATTACTAGATTAGAAATATGGTACCAAACTAACTTGGTACTAACTTGAGTCTAATTTGATACCAACATAACTGTGATTTGGTCTCAACTTATTGTTGGAGTCCCCAATGGACCCAACAATAAGACGTCAAACCAAGCTCCTCCAAAACAATGCATGGATTTTGTGGTTCTACATTTCTTCCTAAAGTACCTCTTATTCAATTATTCAGTTAAAAGTACCTATAAGATTCTAGGAGTGGTTCAAACATAAAAAAGACGACCTTCTGTCTCCACCCTCATGAAAGTTTATAGGTGTGTTCTTATTTGGTAGCAAGAATTGGATGGAAGAAAAAAAAAACAATTAAATAAAAATATATATGTAATTTCATAGTATCAAAATGGAAGGAATGGGAAAAGAGGTCAATTAAATGTTTTTGGCTTCCTCCCAAATTTGAAGGAATATGAAAGGATATAGAAACTAAAAAGTTGTCCGACAATTTTGTTTAACACTTTTCTTCCTTTTCTTGTTTTATTAGAGCTAACTAAAATATTAGATTACTTACAAAACCTTCTAAATATAAACTTGCTCCGAAAAAACTTCTCCTTTCTCTCCCTTCTATCCCTTTTTCTCCTAAACCCTAGCCTCCATTAGTGAATTTCAAAGGGGCTTCCATCAATTTTATCGGTGGATAGCCCCACCTTGATTTTAATTTTCATTGTTGTTTAGCTTTCTTTGTGTTCGTTCTTGTTTGAATAATACTTCCTCCTTTAAAGAGATGATCGTTTCTCTCTTGAAAGAAAGGGTTTATTCTCTTCTCCTTGAGAGAGACTTTAGTTTACTCCTTTGTTTCTAGATGAATTATCGTAATTTTGGATCATTGATGAAGAACTATGCGATGTCGAAGTAGATTTCAGATCTACAACTACAATCAATGGTATCAGATTTAATTCAATTTCAAAATTACAACATATTGAAAGACCCCCCTTATTGAAGGTTGTATCAAACAGCGATGTGGAAAAGGGTATGCGGAATTGTTAGATCTACTACACAACGATCGTGGTTTTGCAAATTTTGAATTTTATTTGTTCAAAATTGTTATGTATTTGTTACTCCTGATCTCTATTGTAGATGTCGTATGACCCTTTTATTAATGAATTAATTTTACTTTCAAAAAAAAATAAATATATAAAGTATGATTACTTTATTTTTTGAGCTGTTCTATTCCTATTCTTTTATTTAAGAAATATCAAGCAAGCTCTTGAAGGTGTAAAACCAAATAATTTACATAGTAATGAAAACCACTAGCCATTAGGTCGAGTCTATCAAGCCCACATGCCCCAATCTGAGTAGGTCACCAGATTAGGCTCGATCTCTAACCAAATACAAACCAACATTGACCAATTTACATACCCAAACAACCCAGTGGGTCGTACGTGGCTCGAGCTCCTGACCCACCAACCCGGTTTGACCAGGTTTATCCTAAACCATCCCAACTGACCCAATTTCTAACACAAACCTGTATATAATCAGTCCGTCCTTTATGGTTAATCTTGTATCATGTAGTGGATTGTTTAGTAGTATTTCTTACATGAGAGCAATTCAATTGTTAATGGTCCAAGATTATTGCGAATATGCGCACCAAATGTTTCTTAGCCAGTTAGCCCCATCTTCCCTTATGGTTTTCCCCTAATGAAGGCATCATGAAGTTTTATTGTGATGCATTTTGTTAGGAAATCCGGTTGTTATTAGGATTTCCTAGTTTGTTATGGTTTCCTATTTTTGTGTATATTCTGATATGTTTTCGGTTGAGGAGTTTTAGGCAAGTTAGGGTTGTTCCCTTGTATTATATATTCTGTAATTATGCTAATGAAAGGCAAGCCGTTTTCTCCACAAATCTGTCAAATCCTAACATGGTATCGGAGCTACTCTAGTTCTGAGTTTTTTTTTCGATCCTTTGTGTTTCTGTTTATTCGTTTTGCTTCCTGTGTTCTTCCTTTCTGTTTGTTTTCCATCTCATCATGCCTGATCAGGAAAAGTCAGTCCCATCCTCCTCTCGTTATGAGCCCTTCACCCCATATGATCTTCATCCAAGTGAGGGGACCGGAGCTGTAATCAGTCTTATCTTACTCAAAGTTGATAACTATGAAGAATGGTCCCGTTCTCTTCCCAATAATCTACGTGCCAAGAATAAACTTGGGTTCATTGACGGTACTATTGATGTTCCAGATGCAAAGTCTCCAGATTACGCACAATGGGGTATTGTAAACTCTATGCTTGTTGCTTGGATTTTTAATACTCTTGATATTTCTGTTAGATCCACTATGCGTTTTCCTGATCATGTGAAATCTTTGTGGGATGACTTACGAGATCGTTATTCTCTTGGTAATGGTCCACGTATTTTAGAATTAAAAAATCAGATTCGTGATTGTAGTCAAAACAATCGTCCTGTGGCTGTTTATTTTGGTGAACTATGTCGTTTGCAAGATGAGTTGTTTAGCTATTGCAAATTACCTGCTTGTACTTGTAGTGCTGCGTCTGAGTATGTTCGGCTTCGTGAAATTGAGCAACTACATCAGTTTTGTATTGGTCTTGATTCGAAAAAGTTTGGTACCCTTGTTTCGGGTCTCATGATGCTTGATCCTTTGCCCTCTCTTAATGTCGCCTACGCTAAAATCATCTCGATGAGCGTAAGCGGCACCGTTTTCGAGGCACGGGATTCTTCTCGTGCCACCGGTTTTCTTGCAGTGGTAGTGTCGCATCGGTGCCGGTGGGTCTGATTTGCGTGTATGTGCTCACTGTGGGCGTCATGGGCATGAGCAGGACCGTTGCTATGAGCTGCATGGTTGGCCAGCAGGTCGTGGAGGTCGTAGTGCTGGTAGGCAGGCTCGTGGTGGCCGTGGACGTTCTTCTGCTGGGCGTGGTTCTGATCGCAATTTTGCGGGCAACATGGGGTCTAATGCTCGTCCCACTTCGACTTCGGTTGTTGATGACAGTGATCGTTCCGGTGCTCCAACTTTAAGTACTGAACAATGGGGGCAGCTTATTGCGGCTCTCAAGGGCTCCACTCCTTCCTCTTCTTCGGAAAAGTTATCGGGTATGTATGCTTCTAATGCTTGGATAGTTGACTCCGGTGCTTCCAACCACATGTCTGGTAACTTGTCTTTATTTTCTAATTTGCGTACTATCTCTTCTCCTGTTCGTTTGCCTAATGGGCAAAGTACTACGGCATCAAAGGAAGGTTGTGTTGTTTTATCAAAGGATTTAGTTCTGGATAATGTTCTCTATGTCCCCGACCTCGAATGTAACTTGTTGTCTGTGATGCAACTTTTTGATATTCAGAAATTTATTATTGTTTTCTCTGACAAGTTTTGTACTATTCAGGACCGCACTTTGAGGAACCTGATTGGAGTGGGGATGCCGTGTGATGGGGTCTATCTTTTCAAGCCAGTTCGTGGTCGTCAGTTACAAGCAAATAAAGTGGGTGTTGGGGATGAGGCTGAGTTATGGCATTGACGCTTAGGTCATCCATCTATGAAGGTTGTTTCATCATTGCCTGGTGTTGTTAGTAGTAGTTTCAAACATAATTGTGATTTTGATTGTCGTATTTGTTTCATGGGTAAACAACCTCGTAATAGCTTTCCTGTTAGTTCCAACAGAGCCTCTGATATTTTTGATGTGGTACATTGTGATATTTGGGGACCCAATAAAGTTTTGTCTAGTGGTAATGCACGTTATTTTCTCACCATTGTTGATGACTGTTCTCGTGCCACTTGGATTTATTTAATGATTGGCAAACATGAGGCGAGTCAATTAATTCGTGATTTTTATGCTATGGTTAAAACTCAGTTTAACAAACGAGTAAAAATTGTTCGTAGTGATAATGGGCAAGAATTTTTAAGTTTGGGATCCTTCTTTCCTAAAAAGGGAATTTGCCATCAAACTAGTTGTGTTGATACTGCTCAACAAAATGGCCGTGTTGAGCGTAAACATCGGCATATTCTTAATGTTGCCAGGGCATTACGTTTTCAGGCTAAGTTGCCTAAGTATTTCTGGGGTGAAAGTGTTTTAACTGCTGTTCATCTGATTAATATTACGCCTACTCCGGTTTTACATGGCAAAACCCCTTATGAAAGCTTGTACGGTTCTATTCCCTCTTATGACAATATCCGTGTTTTTGGTTGCTTGTGCTATGTTGCTAATCGCCCTCGTCTCAAAGACAAATTTGATTCTCGTTCTCGACAGTGTATCTTTGTTGGTTACCCTTTTGGCAAAAAGGGATGGCGGGTGTATGATTTAGATACTGGTGATTTTTTCGTTAGCCGTGATGTTGTTTTTGTTGAAGATAAATTTCCGTATCTTGCTACTCTTTCGGATTCCGCACAATTGCAATGGGAATCTTATTTTTCTCAACCCATTTTGTGGGATGATGAATGCCCTCCTCCTGCTATGGGCGCATCTGATGGGCCTCCTACTTCAGCCTCTCTTCGGCCTTCGCCTGGTGGGAGTGTGTTTGACGCCCCTGCTGGGCTTGTTCGTGTTGGTGAGATCGAGTGTGAGGTCTCTTCTTCTCGTTCTCCTTAGTTGACAGATACTACTATTGAATTGGGTCGTGGTCGTCGTACCAAAGTGCCTTCGTCCAAGCTTCGTGACTACGTTACAAATACTATTGTTCGTCCCAAGATAGACCCCTCCTCTCCATCACATGCTTCTCCTTCTCCGACACGTTCTTCAGGTAACGTTTTTGATATTGCTTGTCATGTGAATTACGATAATTTTTCTGCTCGCCATCGATGTTTTTTGGCAGCTGTTACTCAGGGTCTTGATCCCTCTTCTTTTCATGAGGCTATGCAACACTCTGGTTGGCGTAAGGCTATGCAGGAGGAGATTGATGCTCTTGAACGCAATGGTACTTGGTCTTTAGTTGATTTGCCACCTGGCAAGCGTGCTATTAGTAGTGGTTGGGTTTACAAGATCAAGTATACTTCGACTGGTGCGGTTGAGCGCTTTAAAGGTCGTCTTGTTGTGCATGGTAATCGGCAAATTGCCGGTGTTGATTATAATGAAACATTTGCTCCAGTGGCCAAAATGGGCACAGTTCGTATTTTCTTAGCTGTTGCCGTTTCTCTTAATTGGGAATTACACCAAATGGACGTTCATAACGCATTTCTTCATGGTGATTTAGTCGAGGAGGTTTATATGAAGCTTCCTCCTGGTTATCATAGCTCTTCTCCCGGGAAGGTATGTCGGTTGCATAAGTCTTTATATGGTTTGAAGCAGGCCCCTCGACAATGGTTTGCTAAACTTTCTCGTGCTTTACTTGATTTTGGTTTTACTCAGTCCTATGCCGATTATTCCTTGTTTAGTTACACTAAAGGGAAGGTTTCTCTTCATGTGCTTGTGTATGTTGACGATCTTATTATTGCTGGTTCATCTGCTGAGGCTATTCGTCATTTCAAACTCTATTTGTCGTCATGTTTTCATATGAAAGATTTGGGTCATTTGAAGTATTTCTTGGGCATTGAAGTTGCTCGTAGCCCTACTGGTCTTTTTCTTTCTCAGCGCAAGTATACCTTGGATATTTTGACTGAGTCTGGTATGTTAGGTTGTAAACCTATTGACACGCCGATGGAACAAAACCATCGTCTTGCTTCCGCTGTTGGTACACCTTATGCTCATCCCGAACAGTATCGTCGCCTTGTTGGTCGATTGGTTTATTTGTGCATTACTCGGCTCGAGTTGAGTTATGATGTGCATACTCGCCCAGTTTCTTAGTGATCCTCAGGTTTCTCATTGGGATGCTGCTATTCGTGTGTTGCGCTATTTGAAAGGTAGTCCTGGTCAGGGTGTTCTTTTACGTCCTCTCAGTGATTTGACTTTAACGGCTTTTTGTGATAGTGATTGGGCTGCTTGTCCTTTGACCCGACGTTCTATTACTGGTTATTTGGTGTTTTTAGGGCGTTCTCTTGTCTCTTGGAAGACTAAGAAACAACCTACAGTATCCCGTTCTTCTGCTAAAGCCGAATATCGTGCTATGGCTGTGACTACTTGTGAGCTTAAGTGGCTTAAGTCTGTTTTGTTTTCTCTTGGTGTTCTGCATTCTCGGCCTATGAAGTTGTTTTCTGATAGTCAGTCTGCTCTCCATATTGCTAACAATCCTGTGTTTCATGATCGTACCAAGCATATTGGGGTGGATTGTCATTTTGTTCGAGATGAGATCGTGTCAGGCAATCTTTCTCCGTCTTACGTTCCTACCGGCCATCAGCTAGCTGACATTCTGACTAAGGCTTTGGGTCGTCGTCAGTTTCAGTTCCTTCTTCGCAAGTTGGACATTCGGGATTTACATGCTCCAACTTGAGGGGAGGTGTTAGGAAATCCGGTTGTTATTAGGATTTCCTAGTTTGTTATGGTTTCCTATTTTTGTGTATATTCTGATATGTTTTCGGTTGAGGAGTTTTAGGCAAGTTAGGGTTGTTCCCTTGTATTATATATTCTGTAATTATGCTAATGAAAGGCAAGCCGTTTTCTCCACAAATCTGTCAAATCCTAACACATTTTACTTGCTGATGGCGTCACTAGATTGGTTGTGATGGGGGCAATTGGAAGGGCGAAGTTGTTGTTGTAGTTGCGTCACGTGGCCTGATCCACTGGGATGCCTCAATGGTGGAATTGACTATTGTGTTGAGTTGAGTCTCCTTACTGTGAGCAGGTTGGAATATTCAACGTCATTGTAGAAACAGATGTTGTAACACCCTGACTCTCGACGAAGTCGAGTTGATTGTCATCAATGTGCATCTAGAGCCAACAACATCCTCACAAACCAACACAAGTTCTTGACTTAGAAAATGAGCTCTCTAAAAGAAAGATGGCTCTTATTACTATGACTCTATGAGTAGTATGCTAAATTCCTCTTAAGCAATTCATGAAGGATATTACGATCGATGTTGTATGAAGGCTATTGCAGCGTAATGAGGGAAGGCCATAGTTGCTGAGGATATTCCAAAGTTGTGCTCATCTTGTTCTTGTTTTGCTTTTTCACCTTGTTGGAACACAAGGTGACACTCAAGAGGGGGGGTTGAATTGAGTGGCAAAAACTAATCGATTTTCACAAAAACACTCTTATAGCACAGTGTCGTGCACTCGTAAACTCTCCGTTTGATTTTTTGCTCGAACGAAATTGTATTAAACAATAAAACAATGAAATCAAATAATAGGACACATGAATTTATCGTGGTTCAATCTCAGCTCTGAGATCTACGTCCACACAAACTACACTATTATTATTTGAATCGTAAAATACCAAACCCTTGATACAATTCGATTCCCCCACTACTAACTCTAGTAGTGCTCCCCAACACTTAACCCTAAGTATTGCTACTCTCTATAATATGAAAAATTACAGAAAGAATGATTCCTCAAAAGCGTGCTTCTTATTCAAGCAAATAGAGGATCGTTACAAACTTTATTAAGAGACCTTAACCTACTAGAACACTGTGCCGTACACTGTGCTCTGGGAGATCGTTTTCAGCTCTCAAAACCTTAATCTCATAAATCTGAAAACGTGACTTGTTATAATGTCTATCCCTTATATAATTCAATCAGCTGAATAAAACTTATTCTCCAAGAAGTAGTTATCTTTTTGAATAATTTTTATTCCTAAAGTAAAAGGATAGAATTCTTTTTCTTTTCAAAATCCAATTTTATCTTTTATGAAAACTAATTTCCTTTACTCCTTGTAAGATAAGGATTACTCCATATCTTATCCCAATTTTATTTATATCAGATTTTATCCAAAATCTTTATCAAAATATTTTCTTTAAAAAACCGATTTTCGTAAATAAAAATCCTTTTCTTTTTAAAACTGATTTTCGAAAATAAAAATCCTTTTGTTTTTAAACTTGATTTTCGAAAACAAAAATCCTTTTTGTTTTATCAAAACTATCCCTTTCTAATTTTAGCACAAAGTTCTAATATGTTTATTACATTGCATACACATGAATAAATATAACTAGACCTAAGCTTCCTTGTCTTCACATCATCCAATCTTGATAGCTTGATCACTGTTGTAAATATTCATGTTATAGCATAGGGTGTTTATCATCATCAAAATATTCAAAGTTCAAACACAACAAATCCCCCCTTTTTGATGATGACAAACACATCATAATACTTCCCACTCAAAATATGCACCATTAATCACGTTAGGGAAAATAACTCGACATCATTCACAAGTACATGTTAATTAAGATAGCCAAATAAGAGAGCATCAACATGTTCATTAGTCTAAATATCATACCATCTTCCCCCTTTTGGCATTATAAAAAAGGAAAGCATCTAGGCCGGAAAAAGAAAAATTCTAGTGCTGTTGTGGTGGCACAGGAACCAGGAACTTCGAGTCAGGTGAATGCAAGCTCCCAGAAGAACATTGCTGGTGCGGAGTTTAATGAAGGTAATTGTGAATACGATGAAGGTGACGTCAGTTCGAGTGGTGGAAGTTGAAGATGCTGGAGTTAATTTTGCTGAAAAGAATCACAATAACTGGAAGTCTTTCACTCAGAGCAAGATATCTGATAAAGGTATGAGTTTAAATTTTATGGCTCCGGAGATTGTTAATGGTGAATCTGTTGCTAAACTTGATAAACAAGATGTTGATAGATTTACTGAGAACTGGACAAATGCTTTGATTGTATATGTCATTGGGAAAACCCCTAATCTTATGACTATTACAAACTACTGCAAGTCTCAATGGGCTCCAAAGATGGAACCGAAAATCTTTAAGCATGATGAAGGTTACTTTATAATTAAAATGGAGTCTAGAGAAGATAGGGATGCTATTTTGTATTAAGGACCCTACCTCTTTTTTGGGAAAGCAATGATTGTGAAACAATGGACTTCAGATTTCAGTGTTCATCAAGAGATTCTTAAGGTTGTCCCAGTTTGGGTTAAGCTTCCTAATCTGTCACTGAATTGCTGGAGCCCAGATTCCTTAAGTAGGTTGGGTAGTATTTTGGGTGTTCCAATTTATGCAGATGAATGTACTAGCAATTGAGAATTTATTTTGCAAGAATTCTTGTGGAAATGGATGTAACAGGCAATGTTCCTGATGAGATTGCTTTTGAGGATCCAAATGGAGCTTGTTTTAAACAAAAGGTAGTTTATGACTGGTTACCCCCTTCTTGCAAAAAAGTGTCAAAAAATTGGTCATCTGTGTAATGAGCCCATTTAGAGGTGGGCATGGGCCGGGCCTGTTCACGGGCTCGGCCCGCAGGCTTGAGGAAATAGTGGGTCGGGCCGGGATTGAAATTTTCAGATTTTGTCCCACGGCCCGGCCTAGGCCCGCGAGCCGGGCTCGTGCCTCCTGCGGGTCTGGCCCGTGTTTTATGTTGTTTTTTTGGATTCTTGGCAGTTCAAGGCTAAAAAATAAAAGAAAAAGGGCGTTCGGCCCGTGGGCCATATAGGCGGGCTCGTGCCGGTGCGGGCCTGAAATAAAATTTCTTGACCGTGGCAGGCCCACGGAGCGGACAACGGGCCAGGCCGGACCGGGCCCAAAATGTGTCGGGCCGGCCCGGCCCGCGTACTGGCCCGACCCATGCCCACCTCTAAGCCCACTGTTACTAAGACAAAAATAACTAAGAAATGGGTTGCAAAGGCACTATGACTACTTAGACTAGGCCAGCAGTAACTATTAGTGATCCAAGTATCCCTATCATTACTACTACTTCTGTTTCAGAGGTCGGTATTGGGGCTAAAGAGTTGATGGGGCCTTCAACTGAGGTCACTCACTCTGCTACGCCATTTAATATGACCCCTGTGGTCACGCCAATGCCCTCTACTCAGAGACAGAATGTCGAAGAAGAGGGGGCTTGGAAATTAGTTACAAGGAAATCAAAGGACAAAAGTAAGCAAGCTGCTTACCAATTTGCTAGAGCTTCAGTGCAATATGAGCTGCAGTCATGAGTGGGAATCTCAGTGTGGGAACTGGGGGTGCTAAGGGACCTAACCCTTATTTATCTTGATAATTTGCTCAACTTGGAATGTTAGAGGGATGAATGATCCCTTTAAAATAAAAGAGATCAGGAAATTTCTGAACTCTTACAAGATTGATCTTTGTGGCATATTGGAAACTAGAGTTAGGGCTCATAACTCTAGTAAGGTTCAAGGAAAATTTGGGAAAGATTGGACTTGGGTTAATAGCTATAACTTTTCTCCTAGAGGTAGGATATGGATAGGGTGGAGACCTGGAAATGTGTAGTTGGTGGTTGAGGTAACTCATGAACAATTTATCTTATGTAAGGTCGTTTGTGGGTCCTTTATTTTTCAGCTTGCAGTAGTATATGGTTTACATACAATTCCAGATAGGAAGAAACTTTGGAATGATTTGAAGAGTGAGGTGATGTCTACTGATCCTATGATTGTCATAGGTGATTTTAATGTTGTGTGGCAATCAGTTGATAGACTTAATGGCAATATGGTGAGTGATGCAGAGACTGAGGATTTTGAGAATTTTCTGCTTACTACTAGCTTAGTGGAAGCTAAAAGTTCAGGCAATTTTTACTCATGGTCAAACAGTAGCATTGGTGCTGACAGAGTTGTGAGTAGAATTGACAAAGCATTTGCCAATCACTCTTGGTTAATGAAGTATAATGATGTTATTGTGCAGTACTTATCTCCAGGGTTTTCAGACCATTCTCCTTTGGTTTTTGATATGCATACTGAGACTCAGGAGGGAAGTAGGCCTTTCAGGTTCATCAATGCTTTAGCTAATCATGCAGATTTTATTGGTGTTGTAACTGGAGCCTAGAGGTCAGTTCATGCTGATTACAAGCTTAAAAATGTGTGGATAAAGCTGCAAGCTGTGAAGAAAGCTCTCAAGCTTATGCATCATAAAAAGTTTGATAAAGCTCATGTGAAGGTTGAAGAATTGAGAAAGAAGCTTGATCATATTCAATCACAAGGGAGTTACATTTCATCAGGAGGAGAAAGAGATTTTAGGTGACCTGAAACATTGGTCTAAGGTGGAAGAAAGTATTTTGCAGCAAAAGGCTAGAATATCCTGGCTTAAAATGGGGGATAACAATACACATTTCTTTTTCACTTCCACAAAAGCTAGATATGCAAAGAATAGAATTGCTATGCTTGTTGATAGCAATGGGAATTCCCTTACTGCTCAGCATGATATAACAACTGAGATCATTGGCTTTTATAAAAATCTGCTAGATTCATGTGCTGATTCTCTGCCTGGGATTGATTTAACTACTGTAAGAGTTGGTTTTGTTCTCTGCACTGCTTCTAGTGTTCAGTTAATTCAGGATATTAGTGAAAGTGAGATTAAGAATGCTCTTGATGGTATTGATAATTCTAAATCTCCTTGTTTGGATGGTTTTAATGCTCTTTTCTTTCAAAAGAGCTGGGAGGTTATGAAGGAGGATGTAGTGGGAGGAGTGATGGAATTTTTATATAATTCTTTCATTCATGGCCCCATGAATAATACTACTGTTACTCTTGTTCCAAAGGTGCCAAATGCTACTTAGGTCAAGGAGTTCAGACCTATTGCTTGTTGTTCTGTTATGTATAAAATCATTTCAAAAAATTTAACAAACAGACTTCAAGGTGTTATAGAAGAAGTGGTGAGTGAGTCTCAATCTGGTTTCATCCCAGATAGACATATTGCAGATAATATCTTACTTGCTACTGAGTTGATTAGAGGGTACACTAGAGCTAGAATGTCCCCTAGGTGTTTGATGAAAGTGGATATTAAAAAGGCTTATGATTCGGTTGAATAGCCTTTTCTGGAGACTCTTTTGAAGGAGTTTGGTTTTCCTTGTCGTTTTGTGGGATGGATTATGGTTTGTGTGAGGAGCGTCTCCTATTCCATTTTGATAAATGGGATCCCTACTGAACCTTTTCCTGCTAAGAACGGACTCAGACAAGGGGACCCTCTTTCCCCTTTTCTGTTTGCCGTGAGCATGGAATATCTAAGTAGATGTCTTAATGAGCTTCACCTTGATCCAAACTTTAACTACCATCCTAAATGTGAGAAACTGAGATTAACCCATTTGATGTTTGCTGATGATTTACTTCCCTTCAGTAGGGCTGATGCTAGCTCTATTGGCTTAATGTTCGATGCATTTCAAAAATTCTCCAAAGCTTCAGGGCTTGCTGCTAGTGTTGAGAAGAGTCATATCTATTTTAGTGGGGTTCAGGATGATGTTGCTACTAAGTTAGCTAATATTGTGCATATGCCTGTTGGTGAGCTTCCTTTTAAATACTTAGGAGTACCTCTTACTTCTAAGAAGCTTACTTATGCTCAAAGTAAGCCTTTGGTTGAAAAAATCACTAGTAGAGCACAATCTTAGATGGCTCTTCTGTTATCTTATGCTGGCAGGCTACAGCTTGTTAGAAGTGTTCTTAGTAGTATGTAGAATTACTGGGCACACATCTTCCCTCTTTCAAAGAAAGTGATTAAAACAATAGAGAGTGTTTGTAGGAGATTCTTGTGGTCAGGCACTCCTGAGGAAGGGAGGAAAGCTCCTGTAGCTTGGAATATTCTTCAGCTTCCTAAGAGTGGTGGGGGTGGAATTTAGTTAATATGCAACTTTGGAATAAAGCAGCATTGATGAAACTGCTTTGGGCCATTGAGTTCAAGAGAGACAAGCTGTGGGTCAAGTGGGTTCATGCCTACTATATTATAAGAGATGTAGTGGCTACTGTAAACATTAGTCCTAATTGTTCCTGGCTTCTAAGGAAGATCATTCAAACCAGGGAATTAGTGACTGAGCTGGGAGGTTGGCAGTATGTTTGTCTTGATCAGAATTTTGTCATTAAAAAGTTTATAAGCAGCTTTTGGGAGCCTTTGAGAAGAGAGATTGGAAAAGATTGATTTGTACTCCCTCCGTCCCAAAAAGATCTGAACACTTGTTGGGACACGTATTTTAAGGTGATAAGTTGTGGTGTGGTTATCAAATGTTATTTTATTTAAAAAGTAGATGTGATAGGAGTTGGTGGGATATTTTTTTATTAGATGAGAGAGAAAGTTGGGTAACTTTTTATTGATAAAAGGTAGAGTGTGGGCTAAAGATGTGTAAAAGAAATAATATATTAATGGTGGGACCATGTCAAGAATGAAAGTGTTCAAACTAATTTGGGACAAACATAAAAGGAAAGTGTTCAGACTATTCTGGGACGGAGGTAGTAACAATCATGCCTCACCTAGAAGCAGGTTTATTCTTTGGCTGGCCCTTCATAATAGGTTGGCCACTGTGGACAGGTTGCATTCTTGGGGTATTCAGTGCAATATCATTTGCTGGTTGTGTTCTGCTGCTCCTGAATCTGTGCAGCATCTGTTCTTTGAGTGTAATTATGCTGCTATAATCTGGTCTGATGCGATTAGACGATTGAATGTTCAACGCACTATTGGCCAATTCCAGGATGAAGTGATTTATGCTATGAGAATGGCTAGGAATTCTAAAAACAGAATGTATGTGATGCTCTTCTCAGAAGCATTTTATGCAATATGGAAGCAGCGTAATTCAAAGATTTTTAGCAATGTTAAGCAAGATCCTATTCATGTAGTAAAAGAGATTTTGTTTAAAGTTGATGCTAGATGTATTGATTTAGATAGAAAGAAATTAGTGCTGCACTAAGGGGCTTGTAGCCTTTAGTTTTGTTTGCTGTTTTGCCTGTTTGTACTCATGTGATTAGCTTTTGTAATCACATTGCTTTTGGTAATATATGAAATTTTAATTGCCAAAAAAAAAAAAAGGAGAGCATCAACATGTTTAGCGAGTCAAAGTGAGATATAGCCAGCAAAATAAGGCAAGTAGCTCAAGCAATAGATACTAAGGATGCTGGTGCTATGATCCAACTCACAATCCGAAGTCATTAAAAAAAAAAATCCAACTCACAATCCAAAATTATGAAGCAAGAAATAATCATGAAGGATCATGGCTGATAGCTAAGAAAGTAAGATAAAGAAAGGTAATGCAAGCTTGAAGATTTGAAATGGCAATTGGCTCAACATGTGCTTAAACCTTTCTTTTCATATTTTCAACTTCCGCAAATAAACATCATAGGACTTTCTTCACTGTGGCACTGTGTGTGTTTCTGTGCCACTGAACAATCTATTCCCTTCCAAATATAACTGATCTTCGGATATACTGGAATCCAAAATGATGATCTTCAAAACTTTGATAATGTTTTTCATCTGTGAATTGAACTCTAAGATTTTATCTAACACAAGTGTCTTACTCTCCTTGTCTTCTTCTTTTCGTTTCTTTTCTTCTTCTTTTTCTTTCTTTCTCCTTTCTTTTTAATTTTTTTTTTTAAAAAAAAGGAGAGTCAGACCATACAATAATACTAGAGTCAATCAATAAGAGATCAAAAATAATACTTCCTCCGTTTTGTTTTAAATGAAACGTTTGCTTTTTCACGCAACCCAACACACTTCTTTAATCATTAATATCTTTAGTTGTGCACACGTAAAAAATCTAAAAAAATTATAATTTGATAGTATGCATCGAGACGAATCTAACAAAATCCCACTTGACTATGTTTTTTCTTTATATAATAGCGATAAATTGGAGTCAAAATTGATACACCCAAGTTATACGTAGCATTTACGGTATTATGGGTGCACTTCGCTAGAGGTTTTCATCATAATTGTTCACATTTGTATTATATTTAGCCCTTAGCGAAAGTTGGGAGTTATACGAGATAATTAGTGTTAGTGTCATGTGTTTCGAGATTTTGTGGTAAAATGGGTTTGAGCTCTATACTTGGAAGTGCTCCTAGGTGTAGCTTACTATCATTGCACCATCTCAACAACGAAGCAGCTCGAGCACACAGCGTCATCGAAGCCAAAACATCACAAGCACAGCAGCACTCCGCAAGCCCAGACTCGCCCAGATCGCCGCCCATCGCTCGCCCAACTCCCGGCCCCGCCTGGCGCTCGAAGCACGCCCGGCGCCCGGCAAGCCGGCTCGCACCTCGCGAGCATGGTCGCACCTCGCGACTGCTTGCTCGCACCTCGCGAGGAATCTCGCACGGTGCGACTGCGTGGTTTGGGCCGGTTCTTCGGCTCGTTGCGGGCGTAGCCCATCGCACGGTGCGACGGACTCGCACCTCGCGACCCCTAGGTCGGTCTAATTGTCGGCTGATTTTTGAGCTTTAGTATAAATACTAAACTCTATTTTTAGACCTAGGGGGCCGGCCACAAGGGGATGGAGTTTCCAAACTCCACTCCTCTCTTGTTGTCTTCTCTTTTTAGTTTTTATTTTCTAATTTAATCTTTGTAGATTTCAATTATGGGATTGGCTTATGCTATGCCGATTGTAGCTTGAACCGTTCTTGAACGAGATTAATATGGAGCTTCAAGCATTATTGTGAGATCTTTCTTCTCTATTTATTTTCCTTTATTATGGTTTAATTTCTATGCTTGCTTTCAATGGTTTTTGCATGATTATGCTAGGAACGTTACTAGTTTGATTGTGTAATTAATCTAATGCTAGATTTAAGAATAGAATCGGATTGTTTTATTCTTTTATCATTTGGTAGCAAACTAGGGAGTAATTTAGATGCTGATCATCTTGGTTATTTCTTGGGGAAATTGAATCAACTGTTGAATGTTTATCGCTTGTATGACGTTAGCAGGTCTATTGGTTCTCTGTGTTTAGTGCTGCTATTGGATTGACTTAGACGCAGATCGGACTAGGTTATCCTTTAGTTAGAGTTTTATAGTCACGCTGATCGTGCTATTCAACTAGGAATAAGGAGAACACGAGATTAATTCTCGACAATAGATAATTATGGAAATAATTAGAGTGGATGTTCAATGACCGATAATGAATTGAAGTGTATGTTAATCGGATTCAAGATCCTTCCTATATTGATTTCTCATTTTGTTTATATGCTAGTTAGTTGTAGTTTAGTTATAATCTACTTGAAACCCCCCTTTGTTATTATTATTAGGTTTCTCGGCCCTTAGCTTAATCTAGGTTTCGAATCACGCTAAGTACTAAACTCGTCCCTGTTTCCCTGTGGATACGACCCCTACTTCCACTATACTACCTTAGTGTAAAAGAGAGTAGGAGAAATTTTATCTTTGGACGGGCGGCGGCGCACGACGAAGCACCCGCGGCCCGCCCAAAAATTGATCAATAAATAGTGTCATTTCACCCAATGTTTCATTTAAAACAAAACGGAGGAAGTAAGTTAATTCGGACCTCATTTTCTTTTTGATGCATCTCCTGGCACTGTGCCTTGCACAGTGTGAATCAGTACTTTTCATTCTTTCATGTATTTATGTTTCATTCCAACCATGTTCCCCCTTGACTGATGCGTCTTTTTCTTCCATCAAATTATCAAGATGTTCTTTCCCCGTAGATTATCATGAATCAAGATTAAAAACACTTGTTGAACTTTGGAGCAATGGGTAAGTAAAAGAATGATATAATAGGGAAATGACGATAAGGTGAGACATATGAAAGAATGAAATAATGTGGCACAAATGTCAAACTCATAAACGGAAAATCAGAATATCGGGCTAAGGATCAAGCTTGCCATAGGAGAAAGAATTAACATTTCATAGCTCAATAATTCGGCAACTTAGGATTATAAAAGCTCATTAATTAGTTCGGCAACTTAGGATCATGACATTAGGACAACATCATTAGACCATTACGAGTCCTTTTTATATCAAGTAGACCTTTACTCACAAAGCTTCACAAAGACATGCATTAACACTCTAATTAACATATTTAAAGGAGGACAACATACATAATACTCAACTAATTTCCAGAAATTAATCCCAAAGCCACAAATTATCTTGTAAAATATTCATGTATGAAATTCAACAAAATTACCTTGATCACACAATTGGGATATGCTTAACAAATTTTTTCAAACCACTTACCAACATCACATTCTCTGTGGAGTGTGTTAGGGATTTGCCGACGTTTTCAATACCAAATATTTCTCCCTTTTTGTTGTCACCAATGTAACACACCCTCCATGGTGGGCTACTAGTGAGAGGAATTGAGTTTTATCACCAGTCATGTGTCTTGAGCAGCCACTGTCGAGATACCATAGGCTACTTCCTCTCACGTTTGCCTGCAAAAAGATCACTTGTTAGTTTTAGGAATCCAAATATGTTTGGGTCCCTTTTTCTTTCGTTGAGCTTCTAACAAGTCTTTTCTAACCCATATTTGAGTTACATACTTTACATTTTTCGCAACACTCTTTTTCTTAACATTACAGTTATCCATAAGGTGTCCATTCTTTCCACAGAAGTTGCAAATCAAATATTCAGGTAGATCGACATATTTTCTTTTCCGAAAGTCTCTTTCAAAAATTTTGGCACAGTGCCTTACACTGTGTCTCTGGTCTGTATATCCTAAACCAATTCTGTTTCGATTGCTAGTTGTACTGGACATATAGTCTAGGGGGTTTTGACCAGCTGACCATTTTTCATATATTTTTCGAGCAATAGCCTATTGTGATTCCAAGAATTCAACAGAAGTATATAGATCGCTATTTTTTTTTCTCGAAATTTCCATATCTCTTTTAACTTTATCAAGTTCATCAGTTAACTTGGCATCATAAGGTAGCATAAGTGGCACAATTCTGGATCTTTGTCTTGATTCTTTCAACTCAGTTAACTCATGTTTTAACGATTCAATTTGACTTTCAAGATCCGATTTTTTAGCCTCTAGCACAGTGTATGGCACAGTATTATTAACAACTTCTTTTGCGAGAGACTTTTCGTACCTTAAAGCATTTAACTCAACATTGTTCTCTTCAACAGTTTTTTCAAGTTCATCATTCTTTTTCATCAGTTCTTTAAAATCCTTTAATAAATCCTTATATTCCAATTCCAACCCAATCTTTTGCTTAGTTAAATTTTTCACTTCTTTTCTCATGTTTGAAAAATCATCATTCATTTCTTAACAATCATCAATGATATTTCCCAGTAAAGTAACAAGTTGGTTTTTTGAAAGAAGATGTATTGAAGGTTTTAGAGAAAGAAGACTTACCTCACCGTCTTCAGTTTCATCTTGGGAGTTCGAACTTTTCGTCATTAAACACAAGTGAGAGTCGTCCTGGCACTGTGCCCTTCTCTGTGATGTCTGTACAACATTCAGACATAATTATTCTTCATGGCACTGTGCCTCTGACTGTTCTTCATCAGAATTCGAATCTTCCCAAACGGCAGCTATCATAGCCTTTATGAATTCTTTCTTGGATTGCTCCCTTCTTTCTTTGGGCTTCTCATCATCCCATAAGGGACATTCCTTTATCCCGTGATTGTACTCACCACACTTGAAACAACCAGAATTAGTAGCACTTTTCTTAAAGTTAGAGGTAGTGCTCTTACCTTTGAAATTTCCACCTTTTCTATGATTGTTGTTTTTGTTCTTTTTGAGAAAAAATTTAGAAAAAATTTAAATCTCCTAGTAAGAAAATCAATATCAACATCACTATCACTATCATCACTTTCCAATTCAGTTCTTAAGGCTATACCCTTAATTTTTGTTCATTAGTCTTAGAATCTAAAACAAGTTAATGAGTCATTAATGATCCAATAAGTTGTTCTAGTGAGAGTTTTTTCAAATCTTTAGCTTCTTGAATAGCAGTTCTTTTAGGGAGCCAACGATTTGTTAAACTTCTTAACACCTTTCTAACTAAATCTTCAGAAGTATAGGTTTTGCCTAACGCAATTCATTAGTGATTAGTGTGAATCGGGTAAACATCTCTTTAATAGATTCTTCCTTATTCATAGTAAACAGTTCATATTGTTGCATAAGTAAATCAATTCGAGATTGTTTTACCTCATTCTTACCTTTGTGGGCCAATTCTAAAGTATCCCATATCTCCTTTGCTGTAGAGCATGCCGAGTTCCTTGAGTATTCATCAGATTCAATTCCATATTGGAGAATACTCATAGCTTTGAAGTTCTTTTCGGCTTTTGCATAGTCAGCTGAATTGTAGTCGTCTTCATCCTTGTCGTCTTGTCGACCATCTTTCCTTCAGCATTTTTGGCTTGGATAAGGATTGGTCCTTTTCTTATGACTTTCTAGCATTCATAATCTAATCCTTGGATGTAGATCCTCATCCTAGCCTTCCACCATCCGTAATCTTTTTCGTTGAAAATCGGACACTTTGAGTGTCTTTCTCGAGAGTCATCTTACATGTTCATGACTTCTATTCTCTAGGGATGAGCCTTTCGAGAATAGCCTACTCTGGTACCACTTGTTGGAACACAAGGTGACACTCAAGAAGGGGGGGTTGAATTGAGTGGCTAAAACTAATCGATTTTCGCAAAAATACTCTTATAGCACAGTGCCGTGCACTGTGTTATTCACTCGTAAACTCTCCAATTGATGTTTTTGCTCGAACGAAATTGTATTAAACAATAAAACAATGAAATCAAATAATAAAACACATGAATTTAACGTGGTTCAATATAACCTCTGAGATCTACGTCCACACAAACTACTCTTTTATTATTTGAATCGTAAAATACCAAACCCTTGATACAATTCGATTCCACCACTACTAATTCTAGTTTAGCTCCCCAACATTAACCCTAAGTGTTGATACTCTCTATAATATGAAAAATTACAGAAAGAATGATTCCTCAAAAGTGTGCTTCTTATTCGAGCAAATAGAGGATCGTTACAAACTTTGTATAAAGACCTTAACCTACTAGAACTCTGTGCCGTACACTGTGCTTTGGGAGATCGTTTTCAGCTCTCAAAATCATAATCTCATAAATCTGAAAACGTGATTTGTTATAATGATTTCTATCCCTTATATAATTCAATCAGTTGAATAAAACATATTCTCCAAGAAGTAATTATCTTTTTGAACAATTTTTATTCCTAAAATAAAGGGATAGAATTCTTTTCCTTTTTATAATCCAATTTTATCTTTTATAACAACTGATCTCCTTTACTCCTTGTAAGATAGTGATTACTCCATATCTTATCCCAATTTTATTTATATCAGTTTTTTTATCCAAAATCTTTATCAAAATCTTTTCTTTAAAAAACTGATTTTCGAAAATAGAAATCCTTTTCTTTTTAAAACTGATTTTCGAAAATAAAAATCCTCTTCTTTTTAAACTTAATTTTCGAAAACAAAAATCCTTTACTTATTAAAACTGTTTTTCGAAAATATTTTTTTATCAAAACTCTCCCTTTCTAATTTTAGCACAAAGTTCTAATATATTAATTACATTGCATACACATGAAATAATGTAACTAGACCTAAGCTTCCTTGTTTTCATATCATCCAATCTTGATAGCTCGATCACTGTTACAAATATTCATGTTATAGCATAGGGTGTTTATCATCATCATATTATTCAAAGTTCAAACACAACACACCTACTAATTAGAGGGTCGGGAACACTACAACTCATCTTATGGCTAGAGTTGCTAACTTGCTGTGTCTATGGGTATTGACCTTGAATGACTAATGAGTGTTTTTTGTTACTAATTTTACCAAGGAATCCTGTCCTTGACAGAAATTCATCTATATTCTATATATAATACTATAAAGCAATAAGTTTCTCCATATCTTTTGTGATCTTTTTTTTTTTTTTTTTGAATTTTTTTTTTTGAAATGAAATGCTTAATTATCAAAAAAAAAAAAAACTATAAAGCAATAAGGATTTTGCTACGTGGCAATGCCTTATTGCTTTGCTGATGGGTCAATTCTACAAAATACACTGCCACGTAGGATCCAACAATATCCACTCTTTTTTTGGTTTTTATATGAGACTTTAATTATATGGAAATTACGCCTATTATGGGAAATATTCTAGAAATATAGATTCGATTAGGCAAGTAAAGATGATTGAACTATTAAACTGTGGTCAAAATCACCTTAAATTTAGGCCCTAATTAAGGCGTTAATTTTTCAATTAGATCTATACAAATCAAATCCACAAGATTCTTATACAATATGGCAACTATATAAAGAACCAGAAATACTAGAAAATTGTGAGAAGAGAGAAACAAATCGCCATCGAATGTTGATAGCATTCCAGTTCTCTAACAATCACATTCCGCTCAAAAAATAATTTGATCGATCTACCACGACTAGAGCAGTAAGCCAACAACAATGGAGGAACAACGAAACAACATACAATTCTGTTGGCCGGTTAGGAACCGCAAGCAACACCGGTGAGGAATCCGGATTGATGGTCGCTAAATAGAGGGGAGATCAAAATGAGAGAAAAAGAGATCAACTCAACCAAATAAAATCTCGAAAATATGATTGATGATTATCCAATTAAGTTAAAAAAACGATTGAAATGAGAAGTAGTGGTTGTAGCATCAAGAAAGAGAAGATGAGTTTCTTCTTTTTGTGTGAAAAATAGTGGGCTTAAGTTCCAAAATTGAGTTCTAATGAGATGATCAGTAAGTTTTTTAAAAAAAAAAAAAATTGGTTTGTAGTGGGTGTTTTCATGGTGTTTGGGTA
The DNA here is from genome assembly GCA_947646795.1 of Beta lomatogona. NCBI lineage: Eukaryota > Viridiplantae > Streptophyta > Magnoliopsida > Caryophyllales > Amaranthaceae > Beta > Beta lomatogona. Next base: position 151,809 of record CANSNZ010001524.1, read on the forward strand.
AGCACTAAGCAGGTGAAGAAATGGCGAGTAATATGAAGTGGATGAATATGATGTGTTAGGCAATATGAAGTGAAAGAGACAAAAAGTCCATAATTGAAAGTGAATGAGAAGAAAATAGGTAAAGAAGAGTTTATAATTTTTTTCATTTAAGAAAAAATGAAAGAGAAGACAATAACTCAAGAAGTAAATAACATAGTTCACAATAACAGTTATACGAGCTAAATATTGTCATGGGCGTTGCGACGTCGATATGTTCGTACCTAAACCTGGTATGTCTTCGGTTTGGGCAGGAATTATTGAGCAAGCGAGAACACTTCGCAATGGTGCTAAAACTGCAATTGGTAATGGGGTTTCTACTCTTTTTTGGGACCACACTTGGGTCATGGACAAGCCATTGAGGCACTACGCCACTACAGACATACCTGATGATATCGAAGGAGCCACTGTCGAAGAATTATGGGATGCAGTAGAGGGTTGGAAATGGGACAAGTTTGCAAATATTCTCCCTGCTAATGTCCTTAAACACATTGAAGCTCATTCTGTAATTGATGACCCGGAGGTGGGAGATCTCATATATTGGCAAGGAACTTCGAAGGGCAAAATTTCTAGTAAATCAGCCCTCAAAATTATTTGTGAGGAAGACCCAGCCTACATGATGATAGATGGGATCTTGTTTGGCATGTTGAGGTCCAACAACGAACCCGAGCTTTTCTTTGGCTTGCAATGCATGATAGGCTCTTGTGTAACTCTAATCGAGTTAGAAGAAATCTAGCTAATGATCCTCGCTGCAACCTTTGTGATGCAAATGAGGAAACTATTATCCATCTATTGCGAGATTGCCCTACTGCTAGACATGTTTGGATGCAAGTTTTCGGTGGTGATCCAAAAGCTGGCTTCTTTGATGGTCCTCTCCAATGTTGGATGGCACGAAACTTACGTGCAAAAGGTATGCCCCAAGAAGACACTTGGCCATCTTACTTTGCTATTTGTTGGTGGATTTGGAGATGACGAAATTGTTGGGTGTTTGGAAGGAAAAATGACATCCCCTTGGATATCCGTGGCTTTCTTAAGACCAGATATGAGACAGAGATGAATTGCTGGGAGCAGCTCAATCAAGAAAAAACACAGAGATTTTTGTAAGATGGAAGTGCCCACCTCCTGACTGGTATTGTTTGAACTCTGACGGGGCCTCTAAGCAGCCCGATGGAAATGCAGGGGGGGAGGTCCTATTAGAGATCACCGAGGCTTATACCGAATGGGCTTTGCGTCTCATTATGGCAAATGTACTGCCTTTAAGGCAGAGATGATGGCAGTACTTCAAGGACTTGAAATGGCCCGTGCCGCTGGCATTACGTAACTACTTGTGGAAATGGATAACCAAGCTTGTGTACAACTCCTCCAAGGCTCCTCAACCAATGGCGGAGAGTGCACCCATATTATCAATAAATGTCGCTCTCTCTCTTCGGACCCCTAGTGGGAAGTTCTCTTCATCCATGTTTATCGTGAAAGTAATCGAGCTGCGGATTGGCTAGCAAATCGTGGTGTGGACTTATCAATTAGAGTTCAGCTCCTTCAAGATCCTCCCATTGAGCTGAAACGTATCTTGGACGAAGACCTTCGAGGAGTGGCATGGCCACGCTTAGTTTGTTCGTAGTTTTTGTAGTTTGTAGTTGGTGTGTTTTTGGTTTTCTTGCTTTCTGTCGTTTTATTTCTTTGTTTCTGTTGTTTTGTTGGTTTCTTTCTTCCTGTTTGGGGCTCAGCCCCTCTTTTGCATAAAAAAAAACAGTTATACGAGAATTTTGGATATAACGTAGTTCACATTAAGAGTTGCACGAGAATTTTTTATATAGATTTTGTTCTTTTTTTACTATGCAAATAAAGTTTGTTATTTTTTGTGTATTGAATGAAATATTTCTATCTTAAAAATCTAAAATGTCTATATTATCATTATATAAAACACAAGATTAGTAAATATACATGTGTTTCTTTCTTTTAGTATAATGTAATGAGTTTCAGAGCAACCATTAATTAATTATGATATCCGTAGTAGTTCGTCTATATATTTATAGATATCTTTACACATCGGTTGATAGCTATACATATTTACAATATAAAGGAATGAGAGATAAATGGGTCACATGCAATGGCGGATCCAGAATATGTATTAAGTGGGGTCAAAATAAAATTACTACCGTTTAGAGGGTTCAAACAATCAATTTTACCATAAAATTTACAAAAATCTCAAATTATATAAGGAAAAAAATCCAAAATGTTAAGATTTATGTGGGGTTAACCGACCCCACTAAGCCGAACATACATCCGCCCCTGGTCACATGACTGGAATTTATTATAAACAATTGGATGACTTGAATTTTTTGGAGCACGAGCTATTAGTTTTGAAATTTAGCTAAGATTGTTCTAACATTATTAGGCATTAGGCTATCACATTAATGGTAACATACAAGAAATATTTATTCCATCTCTAAAAGTCAATGCACTTTTATTTCAACGTCAAATTTAAATTTTTAAATAATTTTATCTTAATATTCTATATGTGTTAAAATATCGTATAAGATATATCTGGATCCATTTATTAGGTATAATTACAAAAAACCGATGATCAAATAGGTGCATATTGTGCATTGACTAGCTTATTCTCAAAAGAAGTAAGTTATCATTCAATTGACTGGTTTTTTGTAGACGAGCGCACATGCTCTAGGAAGGTTGTACATGTAGTGTTCTTTTATAAATAAATAACAAAATAATTTAATTTCTCAAACTTATATAGATCTAGGTTTTACTCCCTCTATTTCTTTTTAGTTTACTCAATTTCAGGGAAAAACCAAAAGAAAGTACAAAAGTATGAGGGAGAAACTGAAATGGGGGAGATAAAAACTGAAAATTGAGAGATAAATTTAAAAGTGGATGACATGGGTGGAAATAGACGACAAAGTAGATGGACATGTTACCAAAAATAGAAAATCCAACAGTAGAGGGAGTATATTTTTAACTTCTATATAAACACTTTTATAAATCTACTGGTTAAATATTTACATCATGATTTTAGGAAAAATATCATAAAATCTTGAATTTCTGAAAAAAGAAATTTCTCGTGCAAATTGCACGGGTCTGAAAGCTAGTTTGATTTAATAATACATTCTACTCCTCATGCTTTCCACTTTTTCTAAAAACTAAAAATTACATCCTCCGTTTCATATTAATCGATACACATTCTATTTTCTTCTGTCACACATATTAATTGATACATTTTCTAAAATGACATGGCCTCCCCCAATTTAATTTATTTCTCACTATTCATGTGAAAATTATACTCCAATAATAGACACCGAGTGACTTGAAGTCTAGACAAGGTCCTTCTCCTTACCAAAATAATAATAATAATAATAATAATAATAATAATAATAATAATAATAATAATAATAATAATAATAATAATAATAATAATAAGAACAATAAGAAAACAATAATAACAATAATAAGTACAATTAAAAAGATTATTTCACTACCAAGTACCAATAATAAAGAAGTCAAATAAAGATCCTAAAATTCTATATCGAACAAACTTTATAGATTAATATGGGATGGAGAAAATAAGATCTCTATTATATTCTAAAGCCCTGTATTTAACTTATTTTTGCTTGTCTGAACTAATTTGAACTTAACTGAACTTATTAGATCTTATTAGTCCTTATTAGACATATAAGCTGAACTTATTATACCTTATTTTTTTAGAGTGTTAGACCTTATTTTTGTTGAATTGAACTTATCTGAACTTTTAGTCTTTATTAGACTTTATCATAATTTATTTTTTTCTGATAAAAATTGAAAATAAGGTGAATAGAACTGATCCTATATACTTCATCCGTTTCTTTTTACTCGCTACACTTTGACTTTCACGCTTGCCGATGCATTACTTTGACTATTAATATTTTTTTTTTTTATAAGTAAGTAAGAGTGTCTATTTTAAACGCCAAACAATTTACAACTTAACTCCTCTTCCCAAGCAAACCATCTAGGAAGGACTCCAAGGAAATAGGACAGAACAAGACACTACTTACAAAGCTTCAATCCACTCCTTGTCTCTACAACTAGTTTTCTTAGGTAAACAACTTAAAAGTCTATGCTTTACAATGTGTTTAATATGCTTTACAGTGTAATCAATGTTATGGACTTTTTCCACTCCAATGAGCCTCATTCCTGGTCTGCCAAACAATATATACTAGGGCTTCAATAGCAGCAGCCTGAACTGCTCTGGTAATTCCCGAACCTTGCCTTCTACTGTGTATCCAAATGATGATGTGTTGTAGCTCAATGTACCTGGTTTTTAAGTGACACCATTGTTTAATCATCTCCAAACAACAACTACTGAAGTGACAAGCAAAGAACAGGTGACTGTGGCTTTCTCCTAGAACACCACACAGAGGACATAACTCATCCTCACAAATTCCAAGTTTGAATAATCTATCTTTTGTCTAGAGTCTGCCTTGCATTGCAACCCAGCTACAAAACTTGTGCTTTGGAACCCCTAGCCTGCCCCAAATCACATTACACCATGGTAATTTCTCCTGGTCTCCCACTAATTTCTTGTAAACTTATTGAATAGAGTAATAAGACATTTGCTGAAAATGGGTGGCAGTGGAATTCAGCTTCAATTTTTCTTTGATGGCACAAATTTGCCTTCAATACCAACTACCTGTATTTTTAGGTACATAATCCTACCACTCCTTCTGCTTTACATAGACATCATGTACCCATTTAACCCATTGGTTATCGATTTATTCCCCAACTGTCCAAACATACTTACCTAGGGCTGCAATGTTCCATAACTTTATGTCCCTGATTCCCAAACCCCCTGCACTCTTAGCACTGCACACAGTACTCCACTTAACATACCCTCCCTTCCTGTTGTAATATTCACCAGACCACAAGAAAGCCCTGCACACTTGCTCAATCTCATGGTGCACTTGCTTAGGGAGAACATAAACTTGTGCCCAGTATGAATGTATACTAATGAGCACGGAGTTTATAAGTTGCAATCTCCCTGCAAAAGAGATATGCCTAGTACTCCAAACACGAATTTTAGCCACCATTTTCTCAACTAGACTTTCACATTCTTCAATTGAAATTTTCCTTGAGCATATAGGGACCCCTAAGTACTTGAAGGGTAATGTTTCCCTAACAAACCCAGAGCTACTAATAATCCCCTGAACTTCAAAGTCATTGATAAGTCAATAATTGTTGTTATTTTAGGTGCATTTCTAAGTCTCATTTAGCCTAGTTTAGAGCATTTAGGACTAACTCTTGCATCATTTTGGCTTCTTTTAGTTCTATGGCACTTCACAGGGTATTTTGTGGTGTTTGAGTTAATTTTCAGGTTAATCAAGCATATTGGATATCTTGTGACGAGTTGGGGATGCATGAGCATGGTGGTAGGCTGAAGCAGGTCAACACGGGCGTGTCATATTTGACACATCTGTGTCATTTCCTTGGATCACGAAGGAGCGCCACTAATCTAAGATTTTCAGGGCGACATGTCCGAGTCAATTTTGACACGTCCGTGTCACCCTCTTCTCAGCAAATCAGTTTCAAACTGATATTAGTTTCCCAGGGCAACACGTTTGTGTCATATGTGACACGTCCGTGTTGCTCCTTTTTTCCCAAATCAGGAACTTTTATTGTTACGACTGATATTGTAATATCAGGTCGACACGTCCGTGTCGACCTGTTTTTCCGTCGATTTTATATAAGTTGTTTTATTATTTTAGGAAACGATAAATAGCTTCTTAGTAATATTATTTCGGAACTTAGGTTTTATTATTGAGTTTTTAGAGATCTTTTGAGAGAAAAACTCCATTGTTAACTTTGAGATTTACAATTTGGCTACCTTGGATTATTTTTCATTGAAGTAAAAGACTAAGTTTTCTAATTCTCTCTCTTTATTTATTATCATGTTTACTTATTTATTATTCAATTGCTTTGTTATTTCAATTATGAGTGACAATTCTAATAATCTAGGGTTAAGTTGAACCCTAGCAATGATTAATGTATGAATTTCCCCATAATCCCAATTTTAATGTGATTAATTATCCTTGTTTGAATGAATTATGCTTATTTTCATTATCATACTAGGGATAGGTGATTTTGAATTGATTCCTTATGTCTTGTCTTCAATGGGAATTGAATCTAGATGGATTTGTGGATTCAATCAAGAGTATGAATATCTCTATGGGAATAAGTAGATAGGATTACTAGGAATTTGTTTGTGATGCCATGTTTAATGTCTCTTTCTTGCATGATTACATGGGAATAGGTATGATTGATTGTTTAGAGTAGCCATAGGTACTCGGGAGAGATCTTTGGTATTTTTAGAGTGCATTACTCCTTTTGGATTATTGATTATGTTATTTGGGATGGGAACTATTCATGTATTACTCGTGCTAGTGGGGATACTTAATTCTAGATGCCTTTATTAATTGATTTTACCTCGTGTGCTATTAGTAGTTGTTATAGTTTAGCGTTAGTATTAGTTCAACATCTCCTCTACCGTTGTTTGTCACTTGTTTAGTTAAATTGAGTCAAGATATCTAGTGTTTAATACTGTTTGTCTCTGTGGATTCGACCTTGACTTGCCCTACTACATAGTTAGGAGGTTAGTTAGGACTTATTTTTGTTAGGTGCGCGACACGCCTATCAGTCATCCATACCACAACAATACACAGCTGATTTTTGTATGTTTGCTTGCAGACCAGAAGTTTCAGAACATAATTTGAACCCTCTAAGCATCATATGAACAGATTAGAACTCCCCCTTACAACACAACAAAATATCATCCGCAAAACATAAGTGAGTTAACCCCATAGAAGCACATTTGGTATGGAACTTAAACCCATTTGTCTCACTAACCTTCTTCAAAACTCTAGATAAGTACTCCATGCGAATGACAAATAAAAGGGGGGACAAGGGATCCCCTTGTCTCAAACCCCTTTTGGAAGGAAAATAACCTTGAAGGAACCCATTCACCATCAAAGAAAACTTAGGAGTGCTCACACAAATTAACTAACTCCACAAACCTAGTAGGAAAGCCGAGATGTGTAAGCATGTCTCTCAAAAAAAACCCACTCAATTGTGTCATAGGCTTTTCTCATATCAATTTTCATCATGCAACCAAGACTACAATTACCCCTCCTATAATGCTTTACAAGATCCTGATAAATCATTATATTATGCATTATATATCTACTATGAACAAAAGCCCCCTGGTTTTCCACAATTATGTCAAGTAACACATGATCTCTAAGTCTATTACAAATGACTTTCGTGATGCATTTATATATCACATTGCAGCAAGAAATGGGTCTATAATCTCCCACATTACTAGGGCATAAAGTTTTAGGAACTAAGGTAATGGTAGTAGAGTTTACCTCATTAAGCAATCTCCCACTTTAAAAAAATCAAGCACAACACTTGTGACACCATTGCCCACAATGTGCCAACAGTCTTTGTAAAAATGACTCCCATAGCCATCTGGCCCAGGGGCTTTATCTCCATGAATAGCCCACATATATAGCCTGCTTGACTTCATCTACAGAAACTGTATCCAACAACCTAGTACAATGTTGGTCAGTAACTAGGGGACCCCCTGCAATTATACTCCTTTTTACAGCTCTTCTATTCTCAATGCTTGTGCCCAACAGCGTCTTATAATACTGCAAAAAGGCTTGATTAATTCCATCATGATCATTAACCCAAAACCCCTTCACCATTATGAATACCAAACACACTATTCTGCAGTTGTCTCTTCTTGAAGGAAGGAAACACAAGACTCATGTGCAATCTTATACTCTTCAGCTACAACTTTTTCCTGCCTTCTCAAGTTCAAGTCTTCAGGATGTTGATGAAGTAGAACTTGAACTTCTCTAAGTACTTGACTTTTCCTGACTTCAGTTGCTTGTAAATCAGAAAAACCATCACTGTTAAGCTTTTTCAGAACACTTTTCAATCTCTTAAGTTTCTGAGTAACCCAAAACATAGGGGTGCCCAGCACATCAATACTCCATCTATTCCCCGCCAACTCTTCAAAGGATCCAGCTTGTTTCCACATTCTAAAGTACCTGAAAGGCTTCCTGCCTAGGTTCTGTAAAGCATGGGTGACCAAGACCATTGGACTATGGTCAAAATCTCCTTCGGGAAGGAAATGAGCTAATGTACTAGGATATTTCTCCATCCACATATCATTGTTCATGACCATATCAATTTTTGAAAAGACTCTAGCCTCATCATTCTGCTTGTTGTTCCAAGTATAGAAACACCCAGTTGCCACCATATCAACCATGCCACAATCACCAACACACCTCCTGAAATCAGTGAACTCACTCATTCTAACAGAAGCACCTACTAGATCTTCCATATTTAATACACAATTAAAACCCCCCATCCAAACACTAGCTTCATTTTGCACCTTCAAGTGACAAAGATCATCCCACAATACCTTCCTACTAGCAGCATCATTGAAGGCGTAGACAAAAGAAATATAAAAGGCAGCCTGCCCACTCTTTGGCTGAACCAAACAATGGAACAATTGACTCGTACATTTTATTATACTCACAGCAAACGAATTAGGATTCCAAAACAAGACAATCCTCCCACCTTTATGATACTGGGAATTTGCAGTAAAACACCATCCCGGGCACACATTCAAATCCATAGCACCCATATTACACACTTTTACTCTAGTTTCCAAGAGGCTCTCCAAACCAGCAGAAGAAGCCTGAAGAAAGCTCCTTATAATCTTCTGCTTGGCAAGGCTATTAAGGCCTCTCACATTCCAACAAATTACCTTATTCATCAGGGAATGGAGGGTTGTCACCCCTCCCTACATCAACCCCTCCTATTTCACACACCACATTCCCCAATAATTTCCTCCTCAGCAAGTGCTTGAAAAGAGTTGTTAATTTGAACAATAGGAACAACAGTATCATTTCTTCTAGAGTGAGTATGAACCACCTACAAAACTTCAGCATCAATGGTACTAGGTGGCACAATCTGCTGCTGATCAGACACAACAAGTACATGAGCCTGTTGTGCTTCCTTCCTCCTCCAGACTTGTGTCCTTGCCTGGTGCTTGCATTTCTCAACATCATGCCCAAGTTGATTACAATTCTTGCAAACAACAGACTTCCATTCATACCCTACTCTCACCTCCATAATAACATCATTTTCATTAACAAATTTAATACTCTCAGGAAAGTGTTGATTCACAGTTGCTTCAACCAAAATCCTAGCAAACTGTAGTCTCTCACGCTTGTGAGTAGCTTGATCTGTTCTCATAGGCTTCCCAATCTTCCCAGTAAGCTTAAAAAGGCTTCTCTCCCCCTAATATTTGATATCCAGGTTTTGTAATTGTATCCATGTTGGAACCTTACCAACCACCTCCTTCGTGATATCAATATCAGGAGTCCATGCCTTAATCACCATAGGTTTCTTATCAAAAAATTGATATCCAGCTTTCAAAACATTATCTCTATTCTCCATAGAAGTGAAACGAACAATAAACACTCCCTTATTCACACTATCCACCTTATCCACTCCCAAATTCCTCCAAATTCTACGGATAAAACCTTCCATGACATAAATTGGAGGATTTGCTCCTAGAACATAGCAAATAACAGCTGAATTCCAAAAGTCAATTTCCGGTTGTATATCCTCAAGATCAATTTTCAGCACATTATTCTCTATATTCAAATTATGATTAACCTCAATATCACCAAAATTATTATGTGAATCGGACAACTCATTCTCAATTGTCGCCAAAAAATCAGGAGGTGGAACAACATTTCTATCAATTCGATTATCTCCAGAATTCCTAATTCCAAAATTCCTATTTCCTCTACAAGCACTACCAGCATTACCGGAAACAAAATTACATGGAGATTGCACTTGCAGCACCGGAGTAGAAGGATCCACCGGACTCTTAATCGCCGACATCTACTCCGAAAATTGATGTCGCACCAGCGATTGTTGCTGTAGCAGCTGAAGAGAAGATCCCCTAATTCCTCCAACGGATTATCATCTGAACTCCCAAACTCCATTGCTTGAACACCTAGTATCTCATCCATCGTTCGTGTCTTCTTCGCTTGAGAAGACGACGGAATATTCGCCTTCGACTTCTGGCCAAAGGTTTTCGAATTTGCTAGAGCTCTAGTCTTCCTTGCCATGGCACCTCACTACATTGAAGAGAATGCACCGAGAGAAAAACTAGGGAGAGAAAATTCCCAGCCTCTAAAATTATATAGCCTTCCAATTATACTATTAATATCATTAATTGTGTATAAGAGTAAAATATATTGATTTTATGAAAATATACATTGAGACAAATCCAACGACATATCACACTATGACATTTGATTTTATCTAATAGTAAATAATGCATGGTCAAACCTCATAGATGAATAGTGGAATTTTCAAAGTGTAGCGAGTAATTTGAAACGCAAGAAATAATAAAGTTTAAAATAGGAAAATTTGTCAAAAAAAACCTTTTATAGGTTCAATTTTGCGAAAAAAAACCTTTTAAAGCATTCTTTGCAAAAGAAAACCACATAATTAATTTTTCTTGCAAGATGAAACCTCTTCTCATTTTCCGCTATAGTTTTTTTATCAATTATGGCGTTGACCCTTCTATCTTCCTTTAATCCCCCATTTCCATTAACTGCAGCACCACCCCTAAGCATCTCAAAAACCACAGCGGAAAATGGTAATAGGTTTCATCTTGTAAGAAAAATTAAGTTTGTGGTTTTTTTTGGCAAAATTTTAAACTTCTAAAAGGTTTTTTTTGATAAATTTTCAAGAAATATATAGCAATTGTGACACTAGCACTCTTCAATCTTGTCACGACCCAAAAAAAACGTAGGGTATCATTGAAGTTGTTGGATTTTATTTTAAACTAAATTAATAAGCTTAAGATATTTTTTTGGGTCGGTTCAGTTTATAAAGAAGACTTGGATGAAGCAACTACCACCTCTATCAGTAAGTGGGTCCCAACATTACGACATGATCAATACGTGCGGCCTCAGTGCGGGTCCAGTTATATGCCAAATAATGATTCCGCATTCATATACTTCCTCCGTTTCATATTACATACAACACTTTGAAATTTTACACTATTAATAAATTTCACTTTGACCATCGTTTGTGATTTATACGTGAATAAAAATATAGTCATATGAGATCTAGTTAGATTCGTCTTAATATGTATTTTTTCTATATGTAATTTGTATAATTTTTACAAATGCAAAATTAGATATATATGTTCTCAAAGTTCTGCATTGGCATGCGTGAAAAGTACAAGTGTTGCATGTAATATGAAATGCAGGTAGCATTTTTTTCTTTGAAAGGGACGAATTCATTAATTCATAGATGAGTATCAGACTACAAATATGTTCCTTACAAGTCCACCCTACTGAGTACTGACACGATTACATTTATGATCACATTTCGGTACGAATTTGACCGAGTTTGATATGATTTTGGAAAAAATGTTGGATCCAAATTTGAGAAATAAAGCAAATTTGATCCGAATTCAACATAAGGGTGCGTTTTTTATTACCTGAAAAAACCTGAACTTATCTTGAACTTATTAGATCTGATTAATCCTTATTGGAACTTATTTTTGTGTGTTGTATTAGACCTGATTAAACCTGATGAGACCTGATTTGAACTTATTGGACCTGAAACTTATTTTTTAAGGTGGAGAGAACACACCCTAAAATGTAAACATCGATCCAAGACTTGAATTTGGGGTCTTTAAATCACTAAGTGAAAATCCTACTGCTAGACTAGGTCCCGTATACTACTCTAACATATTTTTTTTAAGGTAAGATGAAAGGGACTCACTTGAGTGGGATAAGGGGAAATCCTCAAATGAGTCCCATGAGGTTTGATCCCTAGACCTCAGGGATATGAGGTGGGAAACGATGCCACTACTCCACCTCCTCAACGTCAACTACTCTAACATATATATATATATATATATATATATATATATATATATATATATATATATATATATATATATATATATATATATATATATGTATAAGTTCATATGAGAATCACCCTTATGGTGAGAACCACTCATTTTTGCTCATTATACGAAGATTTTTCTCATTTCACGATGTTTTTGCTCATTTTATGTTTTGCTTAATTTATGTTTTTGCTCATATAACATTTTCATGCTCATTTCACAACGTTTTTTCTCATTTTACATTTTGTTCATTTTACGTTTTTACTCATTTAACTTTTTTATGATTATTTCACAATTTTTTCGTTTTACATTTTTTGTCATATTACGTTTTTGCTCATTTAATGTTTTCTACTCATTTCATGCTTTTGCTCATTTTTATTTTTTTCTCATTTTATAAAGTTTTTACTCATTTTTAGTGGTTCTCACGATTCTCACCATAAGAAGGTTCTCATTAGAACTCAACCCATGCAAGATAGATAAAACCTAAATTTAGAGTCTCTTAATTAATAATTACAATATGAATTAAACTTATTAAATTGCATTAGAACTTGTTTAAACTTATTAAGTTATTATACTATTGGAATTAGTGATGCTTAGTCAAGAGAGGTTTCAGGCAAAAAGAGAGGTCTGACTAACCCGAACTTCTACTGGGAGTGTTTGGTTGAGACTTGAGAGAGGATTAAAAGAGAGGCTTGAGCCCAAAAAACTTATTTTTAAAAAGCTAGTAGTGGGGGCTTTTTGGAAGAGAGAGATTTAAGAATTTTAAAAACCTCCTACAATAAGTTATTCCAATATTCCTATTAGTTATTTCACTTAATAAAGTACCAATTAACTAATAACTATTTATCAAACACTTTTATATAAACAACTAATAAGAAAATCAAGTCAAATTATGTGCAAAATGCTAACAGTTAATTGTTAACAACTATCTCTAATTGTCTGTTTGAAAATGCCTCCATGTATTACTGATTATAATTATGTGCAAAATTTAATTTGCGATACTAATTACAAACACGTGTCACTCGATTAGGCAAGCTGTCAATGTCAAGCCGACACTTACAACCCAAAATTCCACTCCATACTTGTCCTCCAAAATCAGCCTTAAAGAAATAAAAAAGAAATAGAGAAAAGAAAGAAAATTATACTTTTGTGAAGAATGACCATTGACCAAATGTTTTGAAAGCATTATAACGAATAATAAGTAACAGTCTTAACAAAAAACGCATAACCTAAAGTTTTCATATGCATTTGCACTTACAAACTCAAACCTTTTTCTCTGTTTTATTTGTTATTTAATCTCTTTCCTTCTTTCTTGTCAGAAACAAAGAAGGGAAAAATAAATTATTGAAAAAACTTCTTAGTATAGAAATAAATAAAAATTTCATTGTAAAAATGGAAAGATATGAAGCAATAAAAGATATAGGTTCTGGGAATTTTGGGGTGGCAAGGTTGGTGATTGATAAGAAGACTAAGGAGCTTTTTGCTATCAAATACATTGAAAGAGGAAAGAAGGTAACACCAGATTTTGATTTTTGTTTTGTTTTTTTTTTGCTTTGCTTTAATTTTGTTATAATTTGCTTTTATTTGGCAAAAATTATCTGCTAGGTGTGAACGAGAATCTATAAGCTTTGTTTAAGAGAAGAAAATATAATGATTAGATGTTAAGATACTTAGCTACCATCTTATATGATAGTGGTTCAAAATCACTACTTGAGTTTCAACATGATCATTCATCATGCTGAAATTGCTGATCAGTTAATTAACTCGGAATATTTTTACTATAGATTTTTTTGTCCTAAATATTTTTGTAGCTGATCATCTTGTTTTCTTCCAGGTGTTCTTAGTAATATTAGCAATTAACTCAAATTTGAATTATAGAAGCTAATGCAAAGGCTAATTTTTGTTATTTTGAAAATTTTGACACGACTCATTTATAAATAATCCCAAGTTTTTGGGGCTTTCTCATAATAATGCTGAGTGTTATTTTTATTCTGCGAGTATTGTACTCCCAAGACTATTATTTTGCTCATTGGGAAACTTCTGCTTTGCTTATATACTCAGTTAGAGGGATGATTTAGGTCAATTTGTCGTTTTTTTATCCATTGGATGGATGATTGAAGGATCTTGACGGGCAAATATTGATGTTTCACTAGAATGAATGTCAAATTTGTAAATGGGTTGACAAAAGGTTAGGTTAAATCATTTCTCTCTTTAGGCATGGCCAGGGATGAGAAGTCCATATCGGAGACGGCAAAAAGAATCCTATGTCGGGTTATTTGATGGTTATCTAACATATAAAAGTTTGACATTCGCACTTGCCATTTGCCAATATACAACTTTGACATAAATATCTCTAATTAACAATTAGTAAAAATTAGAAAAAGTTGATACTTAAAAAATACATAATGAGACTAATTGAACATTATCTTAGTCTGTTAATAGATGAATAGCTCAAAAGTCAAATGGTTGCAAGTTGCAAATATTAAAAAACTGAGGAAGTATAAAGGTGTGTTGGAGTTTTCATATCTCCATATCAGATATTTTGGAAGAAAAACAGGGCATATGTTGTTTACTCTGTTATACTGAATTTGTTCAAGGGGGATGTTAGACGGTTTACTTTTAAGAATAATTTTACACATTTGCCTGGTATGGTTTGTATATCACTAAGTGTTCTAAACTATGCCCCCTCTTTTATAAGCAATCGTCACTATTAGGCCCTTTTCTTTTGGACTTATTTTCAGTTCAGACACTCTCTCATGTTCACCTTTCTCCCATTCAATTCACTCAGTTCAATTTCTCCCACTCCAAAAGAACGAGGCCTTAGAGTATTGATTAACTCGGAATAGTCAATATTTTGGAAGTGTATCTTAAAAGGAATCTCATATACATAACTAATAATTAGTTAAACAGGTAAAAGAAAAATGAGATGGGGATGGCTAGAAATGGCGAAGAAAACAAAATTCCTAAAAAAAATAAGGATTCTTTAGATGCTAACACATTACCAGTCATATGCAACTGCTTTATATAGATACTAGTAAAGTTGGGAGTTGGGACTACATAAAGTTAATTAATAAAGTAGTAGGGGACCTAGGGGTTATGGTTAATAGAGATACTTTGCTCCTACCAAATATTTTTTTAAGGTAACATACTTTACTGCATATTGGAAATATTCATGTAATTTTTCCTTCTTATCTATGTTACATGTATCTGCCAAAGCCAAAAGATTAGGACGCAGTATACACTTTAATAACATGCATTTAATCATGTGGTTTCAGATTGATGAGAATGTGCAGAGGGAGATCATCAATCATAGATCATTACGGCATCCAAACATCATCAGGTTCAAAGAGGTGCACTTCATACCTCTAAATTGTGTCATGACATTTACATGATTATTTATCCTAATTGTATTGCGTATCGATGGGAAAATTATTCATAGGTCTTTGTAACATCAACACATTTGGCCATTGTCATGGAGTACGCTGCTGGTGGCGAGCTCTTTAACAGAATATGTAATGCTGGTCGATTTAGTGAAGATGAGGTTGTTATCACCATTTACTAGTGAATTTCATTAATCTTGATTTCCTCCTTTATTAACGGCAAATTTAGGCATGCTACTACACATATTAATTTACATATACTAACACAAGTATTTATAAATCTCACCTGTTGTACCCTTGTGTAAATAACAGGCAAGATTTTTCTTCCAGCAGCTCATTTCTGGAGTCAGTTACTGTCATTCCATGGTAAGTTAATTTCAATATCTTCCAGTATGCAGCTTATCTCTGAACAGGGTCGTTTATTTTTGGATTTATATTTTCCCTGGGATGATGCCATATACATACCTGAATTCTGTTTGTACCACTGCAGGAAATTTGTCACAGGGATCTTAAGCTGGAAAACACACTACTCGATGGTAGTCCCACACCTCGACTTAAGATATGTGACTTTGGTTACTCCAAAGTATGTATTACAGGTTAATTTCCCAGTTAATCTTGAGGGTTAAGTCCCCTCTTTCTGGAGTCTAACTGCTAAAACTACCCTTCATTGCATCTCAGTCCGGGATACTGCATTCACAGCCTAAGTCAACAGTAGGTACGCCGGCATATATCGCACCCGAGGTTCTGTCACGAAAGGAATATGATGGAAAGGTACAACTTGCAAGTTTTTGACGACATCATTAGTTATATCATACTCCATTGATACCAACATTTTCGACTATTGTTTAATTCAGGATACTTTATATTTTTGGGTGTCTTCGTAAAACAGTCTTGCATGACTTATAATCTGTTAAACCAATGTAAAAAAGGAAGGTAGAGCCGTAGTGATAACCAAAGTGGGAGAAAAAAGATGGAGAAAAGCATACTTTCTTAAAATAAAAAAAATAGTCTATAGTGGTATAAGTCATACGAAAACGATATGAGAGGAGACTCTAAAGTGACTATTCCGAGCTAAACAATAATAGCGATTGTTTAAAGAAAAGAGGCGAAGTTGGGACTATTGGTATTAATTGTATAATTAAGTTGTCTTGGATAATTATAAAATTTGTTATACTTACTCCGTTTCATAATAAGTGAAACACTTACTATTTTAGAACGTTTCAAAATAAGTGAAACATATCTTAAATGGAAAAAAGAAAGTGACAAAATGACAAGACTACCCATCACAAACTTGTGTGGTTTGCTTTTCTCTCTCCTCCTTTTGATAATGAAAATGGTATTTTATGACTTTTTGGCTTTTGAAAGTGATGTTTATTAGATCTTGTGCCCAATCCCTATGTTTCACTTATTATGGAACGGATGAAATACTACAATTTAATTGCTCTAATGATGTAGATTGCTGATGTTTGGTCGTGCGGAGTGACATTATATGTGATGCTGGTAGGAGGATATCCTTTTGAAGATCCTGAAGATCCTAAAAATTTCCGTAAGACAATTGCGGTGAGTTATTAATGTAATTAAATCTCCCTTCTTAGGGTCATTGCTCCTGAAGGATTTTTCTTCTCTTTTTCTTTTTGAGAAGGAAAGTAGTGGAGTCCAATGTAAATTTGAGTAGGGCTAATTCTCTTATCATGTACAGAGAATATTAAGCGTCCAGTTCTCAATCCCAGATTATGTACGCGTATCAGCCGATTGCAAGCACCTCCTTTCACGTATCTTTGTCGCAAACCCCTCCAAGGTAACGCCCTTTACGACAATCCATAATTAGTACCCCTTTCGTCCCAAAATATAATTCCCGTTTCTTTTTGAACAATCTCCAACACGTATCTTTGGTCATCAATATCTTTAGTTATGTATTAATAAATAGGAAAAATTGATTCTAATAATCCAACCATTGGGTCGTTCGCTCAAAATAATCTCACCTTTTGATTATTTTTTAATAATCCAACCTTTTAGCTTCATCTGTTCATATTGAACCTTGACGTGTTAAAACAAGTTGGTGACCAGTAGAACGGGTTAATTGTACACGTGTCTTTTTCTAATTCGTTTTAAGTTAATTAATCAATTTGAATTTTAATTAACCTAACTAAAACTAATCTAACCACCAACCATACCACCACCACAAACAAAAACACCATGATGGCCAACACCACCACCCCACTGTCAACAACACCACTAGTCCACTATCTTCAAAATAATAATAATCAAACATCACATCTTCTCAAAACCTTCAATAGTTTCAGAATTTCTCTTAAGCTCAAAAAATCGCAACTCCAAAATCTTCTTTTCACACTCGTTCAGCAGTTTACCATCTTCATCTCACCCACTCGATGCGAGCATTGAGAATCATTTTCGCAGGCTAAGGGCCTCACAAGCAGGATATTCATCTTCATTATCCCAAAATTTCCGCAGTCTGAAGGAATTACACGAGCAAATGAACGATTTGATTCATTTGCCACACAACCAACAATATCTTTGCAATGATGACCAAATTCAAGGCCCAACAACAATAATCTCTATAAGGTGCTCTCTCCTCTAGTCCTCTCTCTCAAGAAGATAAGTAAGAGAGAGAATTGAATTGCAGGTGAAAGAAAGATAAAAATGGCGACGTTTTCAATGGTGTCATGGCTCTCAGCTGGAGCTATAATTAATCATAGTTCTTCAGTTTCAAGAAAACCCACTAAAAGCGTCACCTTTAATGGCGCTTCTACTCGTTCTGGGTCTCTACACTGCTCTTTTTTGGCTCTGGGTGATGGGGGTGTTGGTGATTACAGAGGGGCGGTGAGGAGGAGGAAGAGAGAAAGGGAGGGAGAGGTTAGAGAAGGGAAGATAGAAATATGAAAAAAAAAGTATATTAAATTTTACAACTTCAACAGGTTACCGGTTTTATGGTTCAATATGAGCAAATACAGCTAAAAGGTTGGATTATTAAAAAATAATCAAAAGGTGGGATTATTTTGAGCGAACGGTCCAATGGTTGGATTATTAGAATCAATTTTTCCTAATAAATATTATAAAACTACATATTGAGACAAATCTAACAAGATTCCACATGAATATGTTTTTTGTATATATCAATGGTGAATATTTGATCAATTGTTATAAAGTTAAACTATGTAAATTGAAAAGGATACTATATTTTGGGATCGAGGGAGTACTAATAACTTACTTTTCGAACATACTACTAGAGATTTAGAGGTGTCCAAAGTGACTCTAGCACATAGCCGTGAAAGTAGAGGGCCACTTAACATTCATCGAACCTTTTGATTGAGAAAATTGACATGACTATGATATGAAATAAGTATACTTTTAAATTGTGTCGCCTCACATTCTCAAGGGCCCAATTATTAACATTAGCACGGGGTCACCAACAATTTTTATAAGATGGCCTCATTCGGACAATAGACCAAAAGCACACAATATGTTTGTTTGTGAAAGGGGCCCAATCTAGCATTTGAATATGAAACTTTCTACTTGAAAGCTAAATATACACAATTGTTGGGTGATTTTGGTATCCAATGAAGAGGATCACAATTCCAGAGATCAAGAAGCATCCATGGTTTCTGAAGAATTTCCCAAAGGATCTAATTGAAGGGGAGAAGACAAACTATGAAGGTAAAGATGGTGATCAACAAACGGTTCAAAGCGAGGAGGAGATAATGCAAATCATCGAAGAAGCTCGAACACCGGGGGCAGGGGAGGCAGCCAAAGCAGAACAAAGTGCAGGATCCGAAATGCTAGAAGATGATGAGTTAGAGGCTGAACTGTTAGATCCTGATCTTAGTGGTGACTTTGCCTACCCTGTTTAATCTTTACATCACCCTTTTTATTCTGGTTGTGAGATTTGTTGTAGGGTACAAACTCTTACATTACTTGTTTTTGATCAATATTTGTACAAAGTTTTATCAGTGGAAGTCCTAGAACAGAAAGATAGTGCAACAATATGAAAACTCGCTATAAAGAATTGTAATTTTCTTTTATTAAAGTATTGTGAAGTTGTATTTGGATTTTGTTACATTTTAAATTTAGTAGGCTTTTTTTGGTATATGATAACATTACAAAACTATGATATCCCTAATCAAAATTCCTGGCTCCGCCCCTGTCTATAATGAATATAAAAATGAGTCAAACTTATTGGAAAAATGATGATTTTAAAAACTGACAACTAAAGAGTGAAAAGTAATTTATGGTTCTCTGTTTTTAGTTTAAAAAAACTGAAAAGTGAAAACAAAATACGGTAACGAATGGGCCCCGAAAATAAAACACAAACTGACATACACAAACACAGTTTAGAGGTTTCGGAAATCATGTGGAACAAATTACTCGATCATATATTTTTCTCCTTCGCAAAGCCTCAAAATTCTTTTTTTTTTCTCCTTAATAATTTCTGGGTTCTTTTATTTATTTATTTCGGGAGGTCTGAATATAGCTATGAAAGCACCACCTATGGCAATTTTCCCGTTTGCGCCATATTCTGTAATTGCTACTTCTCATAGATCGACTTTCTTTGAGGTCTTCCTTCTTTGGCAACAATGGTAACTTATTCACCCTCTATTTTCTTTTAAATTTTTCTCCTTTCTTGATTTTGGATGTGTAGACACTAAAAATTTATTAGTGTTGTTACATTAAAATAAATTGATTATTATTGAGCTAAAATAAATATAATTAGCCATTTTAATTAATTTAGCCCACCTAAATAAAATATCCAAATTAAATCTAATAAATATAATTTGGGTTGTCAACTATTTGGGCCAGTCAATATTATAGTCCAAATAAAATGGTCAATGGCAAAGGTTAAAAAGACTTCCAAAGTCATAAACGGGCCTAAGCCCATAAACTACCAAGTCCATGAAGGGATCTCCATTCCCTATAAATAGGCCTCTTCTCCCTCAGTTGAGGGGAGCAGAAAATCATTATTCTCAAGAGCTCATAAATTTCTCTTGGAATTCTCTATGCAAATAGTCAACAATCAACATCAAATCTGTGCCGACTGTTCAGATACACTCAAACACATTCGACTGAGATTCAAGCTTTTGTCAGCCCTCATTCGAATACACCCAAACAAAACTCAAACTCAGGTTGATGTTGACAAAACGTCATCCCACATTCAAACTCAGGTTGACGTTGACAAAACATCACTCTACACTCAACTCCACATCGACATCAACACGTGTCACTCTCAAGCTACGGAACAGAATCAGAGGACTTAGTTTATTTTTATTATAAACTGTTTACAGAGATTGTACTCAATACATTTATTGAAATATAATTTCTTTGTTACTTTATTTCTTGTCTTATATATATTTTGACTCGAAATTTGTGTATACAAATTTTGGCGCATTTCCAATTTTCCCTCCTTTTTTTACTACTCAACTTATTTAACCTTATTGAAACCTATTCAAACTTATCTGACACTCATTCTGAATAAGTTATCAAAAATTATTTTGATTTTTTAATGTGAATAAATCGCACCCTTATGTGATCCTTGAAACACAAATGGTTGCTATCGAGTGATACTACTAATAAGGGGAACCTAAAGTAACTTTTATTTGTTGGGGACTGTTGTGGGTAAAATTTCACCTAAGCCTGATTAAGGACGTAGCATTCGAGTTGGTTATCTACAATATTTGGTTAAGTAGTCAACCCCTTGAAAGTAGGTAACATCCTCAAGGGTTGTTACAAAGAACAAGTCAAACAGCAGAAAGAAAGGAAATCCCTTGTATTGAGGAGGTAGTTTCAAGCTCCTAAAGAATAGGCGATATCCTATCTGATTGAATCAGTCAACCAGCACATGCAGCAAAAGTAGGTTGAATTGGTCAAGGTGGTTGCAACAGCCAGCTGAAATGATGCTAGACATCTCGGACATGACCAGCCAAACGACCTGATTAGTTAGGGTTTATTTGCTATAAATAGAGGTTAATGTATTAGTTTTCATTCTCGTTCTCTTGCTCTCTCTCATCTATTGTAGTCTAATTTAAAGCAATTAATACAAGTTTTATTCTTGTTCTTCTTAATTTGATTCTCATTTGTAAAGAGAAGATGTCCAATATTCTTATGATGTCATTTTTCATCTTCTACAACAATGTATTATACTCTAGTAAATTATTCATTAAGAAATAATTTTACACTTCAATTGAGTTAATAAGATCGATGGCCTCTATTCTTAGGCAAATTGACCCCTTGGTAAAATTTGTCCAAAACAGGGAATCAGGGACGACGGTGTAACTGCCAACTGCGCGACTTGGCACTGTCGCATTACTGCAGACTTTGTATGAAATTTATCCATAATGAACTTCTAAACGATTATATTCATCACTAGTATGGTGTACATGTGAAATTGCAAGCTCCATGACCTGTAACATAAATTCCAACAGAGAGGAAATTAGTAACAAATTGTCGCTATAAAGTTCACCACTAATCTTTTGCCTAATCATTAGGAAGAACAAATTTTTGGTACGTCTATTAATTACATGGACTCGTGAAAATTTAAATCATTAGTTACTTACTAGGATCTACATTAGATAAAGTAGCAACTTCACCATAATCACAAAGTCCACCAGACACTCTAGTCTTCTGAAAATAGTCATTGAAGGCATAGGAGGCCACGGCCTTGAGATCACCTTGCACATAACAAGGTCCATCTTCACTTATTGGGCCACAATTCGCTCCATTTTTACAGATCCAATCCAGCGATATTTTGATCCGGTCATTCGAAGCATCAGGCTTGGTAACACACCATGGTGGGCACTTCTTAGTTTGTTGTCCATCTAAGTACAAGGATGAAAAATGTAATATCTTCTAGTGTAAATTAAAGGAAAATGTTATACTTCAAATATCAGGGAAGTATGTGCATGTGTAGTCTGAAAGATTGTGGTACAAATATCAAATAGCAAAAAAATGCGTAATTCTGTCATAAATTCCCAACTCAACATTACTGATGTAAGTATATCTCATGATATAATGAGCTCCATAAGTACATAATAACAATAATTACTCCTATGTGGTCGGTCAACAAAACCCAAAATATATATAATGCTTGCTTACCCAGATAGTTATGTCCCAAATCTTTTACAAAATAAAATATACTTGTAATTAGGTAAGGTTTTGACGTTTGAGTCAAGTGATTACATATATAATTACTAGCTTGGGTGCGAAAACATTATGGAAAATTAAATGAATTGTGTAGAACAACTTTTTTTGCATTTTGCTTTTTAAAAAACTGTTGTCCAGTTTAAATGTGGTTACTTTTTTCCTTTTTTTCGTTCAAATGAAACGGTTAATTATCCTCCTATTTTTTTCTTATTTTTGTCTTTTTTTCTATTTTTTGGTGTCCCCCATGTGTTGCCATACATAATAAAAAATTAAAATAAATTTCAATAAAGGTATATGACAACTTCATTTAATAGATTTATATAAGAAGGAAATGAAAAAGATATCACTTTTGAGTGTGTTTTATTAAACTAATTTTAATTAATCTGATTTTTTTTTCTTACGAGAAACTCATATGAATTTATAAAAACCTAAGTTTAGCATATATCGAAAACCTACTAAACTTATTTAAACTTCTCTTAGAAACAAATAAGTTAGATCTATGGAGTACCGAGTACTATCACAAAAGCACATGATAAGAATTTTCTAAGAACATTGTTGGAGTCTTTTAGAAGAAGATCCACAAGGATAATTTGGTTCATAGGCTGGAGATAGCAAAGCAGAGGTAGTTTGGTACCAAATCACAGTCGAGTTGGTACCAAAATTCTAACTTGGTACCAAGAGTCAATTTGGTACCAAGATAGCTTAGCTCCAACCTATAAATTTACTTACCAAAATGCTCTTGTTGGAGTCCATTTGAGACGCCAATAACAGCTTGAATTTTTCGATGTTAAACATGGTCTCAGTATAAAAAAAACCATGAGTAAAAGGATAGATAGGAGTAATGTACAACACCCCCCCAAAAATAAAGACTCACCAGCTGACTGTAGGACCATAAGGAGCAGATAGGAAAATACAACGACTGCTGAATAATGAGCCATGCTAGCTTTCTACTATTCTGGGTTCTCCACTTTCTTGCTACTATCTTCTTAGGAGAGCTATATATAAAGTTTTCTTAGTATAAGCTCTATTTATAGTAATAAATGAAAAGAGGAAACCAGATGCCTCAGAAGAAAAGCGGCTAATTTAGCCATTAATTATATAATTTCATGCCTATTAAGAAACTAGACGCTAATTCTTTTCTCTCTATGTAAAACTTATCAAATTCTGCAAAGACTGAAGATTCAAGAGTATGAAGAGAACTTATGGAGGAATTTTAAGTACTGAAAATATTCAAAGAGAGTTAGCTATATCTATATCCCTTCAAATAAAAGCTTAACACTCCTATATTTGAACGCAGTTAATGTTGACACTTGCACTGTGTCATTGTGTAGGTGCCCTGTGCTTTGAACAGCTGTTAGTTCTTATTTCTCTATGATCTAATCACAAGATTATATTCATCATACACTAGTATAATACACCTAAGATTATCTTTTGCTCATTTATTTGTTGATTTAGAACTCTTCCTTTTAAGTATATTATCTTTTGTTCATTTATTTGTTAATTTGGAACTCTTCCTTTTGAGAATATTATTTAACTCATTTGGAGAATTTCAAATTGTTGGATTAAAGTGGCCCAAATTCCATAAGCCCACAATTTAATGTCGGTGTACATCCTAAACTATCAAACTTTGGCAGTATGAAGACCAAGATTTTATTTGAGATCATGATTTCTCATGATTCCACTAGAATACTCCAGCAAATACATGAAGAGTGAAGAGCATGCTACGTGGCTCTTGGAGCAACAAATGCATCGAATTAAATGCTAGAAGTTACTCAAATTATCTTGGTACTTAATAACCGACTTACTCAACTCTAAATACAAGAGTTGGGCAATTTTATGGGTAATCCACCATTAACTCACCCACACTTCTCCAATGTTACACAAGACTCCGATCCTCTTATACACTCTATGAGTGTTCCTTCTACATAATTTTCGACTTAGAGATATATTACCTACAATGTGTAGGTTTGTTATTATAGCTCCATTATGGAGATTCGGCCCTCTAAGATATTATGAGGTCGGAGATTTTAATACACACAATCACTAATCCACTATCCTTTGTACTACTCCCAGTGAGTTTATATTATAGTGAGAGTTCTATTTGTACTATTCACCCTAATAATTAAGTTTCGGGTGATTCTTGTACTCTCCTATTTCATATATATAGTAGATTTTCGGGTACTCGTCGTCCGTGGGATCTTTTACCTCTATTTGAGGATTTTTCCCACGTTAAATATTGTGTGTCCACTTTTACTAATTTTCTTGCCACATATTTCCAACTCTATTTATTTTTCTCAATCTCTACATCTTTAATCTGCTTCTGCTACGCACTCACAACCCTAACAAGTGGTATCCGAGCCAATGTTGGTTAGAGTGTTATTATATTAAAGATCTATTCAATAATGGAGTTCGAAATTGAGAAGTTCGGTGGCAAGATAAGCTTTAACATTTGGAGGATACCTATAAAGGTTGTTCTAACCCGGAGGGGATTGGGCGTTTGATGGTGTACGTAAAAGCCATTTCTGGTGGATTCACTACTCAACCTCGATCGACATTGCGTCCTCGTCAAACGAGTTCTGGTATGTCACATTATTTTGTTAGTTCGAGCTACATTGGGGTCAATATGTGGGTGACATACGTTAAATACTGTGTGTCCACTTTTACTAATTTTCTTGCCATATATTTCCAACTCTATTTATTTTTCTCAATATCTACATCTTTAATCCGCTTCCGCTACGCAATCACAACCCTAACACAAATGGACAATGAGCCAGAAAAAATAGTCTTGGGTGGTCATGTACCATGTTCACAATACATCCGGATTTAATTAGGTTAAAAATTGTAACATAATTCACTAGCCTTCAATAAATACTTTCCTTGATTTTCATAACTATATTACTCCCTACATTATATTCCAAATTAATACAATTATCATATGTAGCTATCTACAAAAATTATACAACAAAAGTGTAGTATACAATATGTTTAGCCAGCTCACCCTTGGAGAGTAGGGGAAATTACAAAGATATGAGCCTACTGAGATCGACCCTAATTCTCCACCTGGAATATTGTTGAAGCTATGATGTATAACGCACAATACATATGAGTGTCCCACATTGATACATCACTTTATAATGTAAAGTAGTTACTCCCCTTATTGTCATATGATTTTAAGGTGGAACCTCCTTAGTCTTGTGAAGTAGATTCTTTTTTTTTTTAATGATGGGTGCGGGCGTGCGGCCCTAGGCACTTTTTGCCCGCTTTCTCAAAATCAGATTTTGAACTTTTTTTTATACTATAAATATAATGTGAGATCTTGTTAGATCTTTCATAATGTGTACAAAGTACCAAATTTCTATACTTTTTGCTAATACATAATATAAGATAAAAACGGTCAAAGATATGTTATGAAAACCAGGTAAAAACCACATGAGAAATATATTGAGAAAGAAAGGGAGTAATAGACTCGTGGAACAGTCCTATTAATATGGCAATTTTGGTTTCAGCTCAACTTGACTCTCGATCATTCATCTTTGAGGATAATCTATCCTCACTATTAATTTTCTCTTTCATTATTTTCTTTATTGAATTTGGGCATAAGGTTGTGTGGCTTGATGACTCTCACCCAAAAGTACATACAAGTGAGAATGTTGTTAACCTTGGGTAAAGACTAGGTGGTTATTATTTAGCACCGTGCTTGTACCGAATATCAAGGCAACATATGATCCTAACAAAAATCCATATTTACAAAGAAATCAATTAGGTTGCAGACCATCTTTCAAAATTGGGCACCGCAGAAAAAACTTGGTGCAAGAATTTTCTATCGCCTTCAATTGGATCTATACTCTTAATTAGAATTACTTCCTCCGTTATTTTTTTACTTGCAACACTTTCCTAAAAGGGAAATAATTAATTATTTGCAACACTTTATACTTTTGCTTTTCCTTTCTCTCTCTCTCCAATCACATGTGGCCCTTTTTTTCCTCTTTACCTCTCTCCTACCCAAATTTTGGAGTTAACTACCTCCCAAGGACCTAAAGTATTCATCTTTTTTCCGTTAAGGACCTAAAGTAATTTTTTGCTCCTACAAGGGATTAACACTAACAGACGTTAACCTATTTGATTAAACTAACGGCAAACCTAATTATGAAATACAACAGCCTGAAAATAAAGGGAAAAAAAACCTAAATCTTCCTTCACAATTTTCTACTCACTATGAGAAAAGATCAGTTACAAGAAGATCAAAAGAAACTCATTCATCTTGTTTTTATGTTAATCAAAGCCCATCTGTGAAGGTGAGAAAATTCAATTCCTTTGCTATCTTATAATTTTTATTTTTGGTTTTTGCTTATATTTTTGTTATCTCTTCTTGGATTAATTTTATTCATCTATAAAAATTGTATGTCTCTGCCATTAAATTGACTGAAAAACATGATTAATTAAGATGTTACTTTGTGCTTAGATTAAAAAAATTTGATTTGGATTTAATCTTGAAATTTTTGGTGAGAAATTTGGATCCTTGCCGAAAGAAAGAGAATACCTAGACTTAAAACTAAAGCAAGTATGATGCTCATGAATAAGATTGAAAAAAAAAAAAACAGGAAGAAGACGACTTGGTACACTAAACAAACATAATAAATGAAAATTTGGTTTGGTTTAAAGGAGCTTTATAATTTTTTAATCAAGCATCACATGTTAAACTAATCAAGCTTTATAATTTTTTTGGAGTAATATAATAGTATGAGACGTGTATATTTTGAATATATAGGCCTTTGTTTCTTGTTTGGAGTAAAATTAGATATGCAATGAGATCAATTTATCGGAGACATGTTTAGGGGAAGTGTTGAATTGTATAAATTTTTGTCGCTCGTAAACTGGTTTTGGTTAAGAGTTTTGTTTTATTTTTCAGGAAATTATAGCTTAATAATTG
This sequence comes from Beta lomatogona, assembly GCA_947646795.1. Taxonomy (NCBI): domain Eukaryota; kingdom Viridiplantae; phylum Streptophyta; class Magnoliopsida; order Caryophyllales; family Amaranthaceae; genus Beta; species Beta lomatogona. The sequence continues at coordinate 179,311 of CANSNZ010001524.1, forward strand.
ATTTTTTTAGGGTTTAAATTAATTTTCTGTTTTTGGTGTTTAACGGTGTTAATGGTGTTAACTTATGTTTTCAAATAATCCCTTGGAGGAGCAAAAAATTACTTTAGGTCCTTAACGGAAAAAAGATGAATACTTTAGGTCCTTGGGAGGTAGTTAACTCCAAATAATTTTGCATTGGAGTTGATGAAAAAAAAAATGCTGTAAGTAAAAAAAAAACGGAGGAGGTAATTTGTTTTAATAAATTAGGATAGTTGTAGTTTATAGAAAAAAAGATTTCTGTTTCTTTTTCCACCTACCTCGAAAAAAGAGGAAAAATCCTAACAACAATTTGAGCTCGAGGGACTATTAGTGAAATTAGAGGAAGCTTCGAATAATACAAATAAAGTAAAGAAGTACTTAGTACTGAAAGTTGATGCTTCGTTATTTATTGGAGTTAAGCATAAATACAGGACTTCACATTTGGTATTTTTCACCTTCAAGGACCTCCCACTTTTTTTCACCTTTAAGGACCTAACATTTAGTTTCGAGGCCATAATTAAATAAAAATAACCCAAGTGTAGTTAAGCCATGGTTAAATGACATAAAGTAATAATGACGTGTCTTGGGAAGGGCGTTTAATGTACAGAACTCCTTTCATTTCTTCTCCCCTGCTCCAAAACGAAACCCACCATTGTTGAAGGAAAAAGCAAGGCAATTACACTCATCTTGCGTACCTCTTCTCTCGTGCTCGTTCCCTCCTTTCTCCCCCCCTCTCTCTCTTTCACGTCTTCTGCAAAATTTTCAAATCTTTTTGATATTTTTGTTGATAATTCTCTGTCCGAATTTATTCTGAATTCATCACGAGAATTTTGAATTTCCGGTTAAAAAGAATAAAATTCGTTTCCCTTCGAATCATTTGAATGCTGATAAATTGAGATCAATTCTTACTTTGATATGTTAATTTAACAATGATCAAACGAATTTTGAAGATTTGAAATAATTTCGCCGATATTTGGTGGAATTTTGTTATTATCGCTCTTTTTTGGTTGATTTTTTTAATTTTAAATTGTAAATTTTTTGGTGGAAGTAATAAAATTGTCTTTGTTTTGATGTTGTTACATTTCTATAAGTAACTCACTTTGCTTATTACAAGAGAAAATTGTGCTCTTTTATTCACATGAGAGAATTGGGAGGAGGAAAATTGGTCGATCTTTTATTCACATGAGATATTTTGTTCTTGAGCCTCGTCTTCTTGCTTATTACAAGAGAAAACCCCAAGATAATCAGGTATAAGCAATAAAATTGTGCTCGTTTTGATGTTACATTTCTATAAGTAACTCACTTTGCTTTGTGTTTTTTTTTTTAATTTTTTTTGGTGGTTTACAGTAGGTTGTTGAATTTGTTTGTGGAAATGTTGTTTAAATTTGCTGATATTTGAAGTTATAGAGTTGATAGGATAGGGAAGCGAATGCAATGATGGAGGATTATCTTTGACTTATGTCATAAGGAATTAGGGAACTTCAGGTCAATTTTAGTTGAGTTTTGACTGATCAGAGTTGAGATAATGCTCGAATGACGACATATTTAGCTACTTTTTTGTAAAGATTATGTAACGGCTACTTTTTTTAATTGTTAAAAAAAATCTCTATGTAGCAGTTAAACAACAAGAAACTAAGTTTTTGGTTATATAAATGCACTGAAGGACCTAAGTTTTTGATGTAATTAATGCAATGAAGGACTTAACTTTTTTTTTTTAAAGGACTTAACCTTTTGGCTGAACTCAGGTGAGTTAAATGGCCTCAAAGTTAACTCTAGGTCCTTAAAGGTGAAAAAAAAGTGGGAGGTCCTTAAAGGTGAAAAATACCAAATGTGAAGTCCTGTATTTATGCTTAACTCTTATTTATTGACTTTGATAATACAAATTTGGAGTTAATCATTTATCATGTACTTAGGGAGTACAGGTGAATTCGCAACCATCATGACCTGTAAGATATAAGTTTCAAAATCAAAGAGAGAAGATTAGTAAGCAATAAAACATGTTACTTTCTCCGTTCTTTAATAATTACAATATGAGCAATATGTAGGAGTTGCACATTTTTTAAAGAGATGAGAAAGACAGAGAGAGATGAAAAAAGGGACTCATGTGATAAGGAGAAAGATAGAGATAAAATATAGTCAAATTTAATAATGTTGCAATTAATATGAAATTTCCAAATAAGATAAATGTTGCAATAATAAAAGAACGGATGAAGTATATGCTATGAAATATGAATAACTTTTACAAAAGTTAAATTTATGAGGTCTAAGTTTCCATCATTTTTTCGACTAATTCTTCCTCGAATTATATATATATAGACATAACAAAGCTCAATGCATGTATATATGATCCGACATAAAATACACTTAGTATAATCACATTTAACTTAATTAGTTATCAACCTTATATTTCTCCTATTATTGGTTATACTAATTCTCCTGTAGCTATAGCTACTGTTGTAATAAACTGATTAGTTTAGTTAGTTTTTCTGTTAGTCATTCTTGCCACGTTGGCGAGTTTGTTAGATTAGTTAGCATAGTTTGTTAGACCTCGGTGCATATAAACACGGCTAGCTTGTAATCAGTGGTTAATGAAAATCAGTTTTACATTTCCTCCAAAACACTTTCTCTCTCTAAATTTCTCTCAATTGTTGGATGAAGAAAATGATTTAGCTTGAATTCTTACATGGTATCGAGCTCGTTGAACTATTTCGATCATTTTCTCTGTTGATTCAAGCATTAATCTTCATCATTTGGTGAATTTCACTCTGGATTCTAGTAATATTTTTCTGAAATCTTGCTTCTATAATCTGAATCATTACTTTACAGTTGTAATTCATCTGTGAATCTATTGAAATCTCTAAAATCCTTTCGAATTTTGTCTGAAGCTTCTAAATTCTTGTCCGAAATTCTTGAAATCTCTTGAGATTCTTCTGAATTCGTTAATAATTGTTCTGAATATTCTGTGATCCTTTCAATCATCGATAAATTGTTGATTCTATTCTCTAAATCTTGTTGCTTGATCTATGATTTCATAATTCCTGAATTTGAATTGATTGATTACTCATAATCTTTGATCATTGAGATCTGCACATCAAGTGTTTACTAGATTGCAAAACTGAAAGTTCAAGCCATTTTTTCAATCATTCTTTCATCTGAATTCATCAATTTCATTCTTCAATCTTCATCATGCCTGAATCTGATTCAACTCTACCTCCTAACCAAAATCCTACAAGTATCTACTATATTCATCCATCTGATGCTAATTCTAGTCAATTAGTATCTGTGAAATTCAATGGAGAAGGTTTTTCCAATTGGAAAAGAGCTATGATTCTCACTCTTTCTGCCAAGAATAAACTTGGATTTGTCACTGGTGACATTCAAAAACATGATGTTGCATCATCGATCCGAAACCTTGGGAGAGATGTAATGATTTGGTATGTTCATGGCTGATATTCAATCTTGAAGATACAATAGCTAAGAGTGTTTTATTCTTAGTTAATGCAGCAGATATATGGAGAGATTTAGAAGAACGTTTTGGATATGCTTCTATGGCTCGAGGTTTATACATTGGAACAGAAATTAAGTGATATTTCTCAAGGATCAATGAGTATTCGCTGAATTTTTCACTAACATGAAAACTCTATGGGATGCTTTGAATGATGCACATCCTCTTCCAACATGTACATGTAATAAATGTACTTGTAATCTCACTAAGAAGATTGTTGATAGACAGCGGGGAGAAAAGACTCATACATTTCATGATGAAATTGAATGATCGGTATTCTACTATCGGAGGTAATGTGTTGATGCTGCAACCTTTACCTAAGCTTACACAAGCCTACATATTATTTTCACAAGAAGAAAGACACAAGGAGATAGCTACAAGCTCTACTCCAACTGAATCACTGGCTTTCTATGCTGATAATCAAAGGTTTAACAATAGAGGTTACAAATCTTTTAGTAACTTTCATAAGTCCAACAATTCTTTTTCTTCTCGGGAACTCTTCTCGAAATTTTCCAATCCCGGTAACACTACCAACAATTCTTATTCTGGCAACAAAAGACCTGGAGCAAACTATTATTGCACTCATTGCAAAGTGCCTGGCCACAACAATGAAATTTAGGCTCCATGGGTATCCACCTGGCTTTAAAGGTTTTAAAGATAAAAGGCCTACTACCACTTTACTGCTGCTTGTTGTTACACAACCTAATATTGATGATTCTGCTGTAATCAATCACAATATCTCTGTTGCTCAATACAATCAGCTTATGGAAATGTTGAATGCTCACAAATCTACATTCAACCATTCTGGTGCACAATTCTCTGAAACAGAATCTCCCTCACATGCTATGCTGGCAGGTACATTTTGTTTTTTATCTTCTTCTAAGGTCAAATGGCTTACGGATAGTGGTGCAACCGACCACATTTGTTCTCGGCTTTCCTGGTTCTCGACTATGAAGTAGTACATGGTGCTCATAACTACATTACAATACCGGATGGCAGCCAAGTTCTTTGTTGCTCATATAGGCACAGTTGTTCTAAATGAACACATCACTCTTCATAAAGTGTTACATGTTCCAGATTTCAAATTTAACTTGATATCTGTAAATAAATTGTGCAAAGATCTTCAGTGTGCAGTTTCTTTTTCTCACAAGCAGTGCTTTATTTAGGATCATTGTCAGACCAAGAAGCCAATTCTTCTTAGTGAATTGAAGGATGGGTTATATTGTGTTGAAGATAAGTCTGCTGCTGAACTATCTTGTGGATCCCTCCTTTGCTATTTCCTCTACTGTTGTTAATAAAGCCAAGCTACGGCATTTAAGGTTGGGACATCTATCTTTTTCACAAATAAAGTTGATTCAACCTGATTGTGATGTAAAAGATTGTATGGAAGATACTATTTGCCAGGTTTGTCCTGTTTCAAAACAACCTAGGCTTTCTTTTCCCAATAGTACTTTCTCACACAGCTGCTCCATTTCAGTTGGTCCATATTGATGTATGGGGTCCTTACAAGGTTAAGTCATACACTGGATGTAATCAATTCTTAACCATTGTTGATGATTTCTCTCGATTCACATGGATTCATTTGCTTAAGCATAAAACTGATGCAGTGTCTATTATGCTTAATTTTGCTAAGTATGTTGAGACTCAGTTCACTTCTAAGATTCTTTGCATAAGATCAGATAATGCAAAGGAACTTTGTGAAGGACCTATGAAAGTTTTCTTTCAACAACATGGGATTCTTCATCAGACTAGCTGCAGTGATACTCCACAGCAAAATGGAATAGCTGAAAGAAAGTATAGGCATCTGTTGGAGACTGCTAGAGCCCTATACTTTCAGTCTAAAATTCCTGACAGATTTTGGGGTGATTGTGTTCTATGTGCTGCTTATTTGATAAATCGAATGCCTCTCAAGCCACTCCACAACAATACTCCTTATGCTACCTTATATTCTACTGCAGTTTCTTTGGATCACTTGAAAATTTTTGGATGTTTATGCTATGTTTCAACATCCAAAGTACACAGATCAAAATTTGATCCCAGGGCTTCCCCATGTGTTTTCATTGGGTATTCAAACTCTCAAAAAGGATATAAAGTCCTTGATTTAGCCACCAATAGAGTGTTTGTTTCCAGAGATGTGTTATTTCATGAGCACATCTTCCCTTTTCATTTTAGTTCTCCTAAATCCATACCTTCTGCCATTTATCTTCCTGCCTCCACTTCATCTTCTCATTTTGAAGATGCCATCTTTCCTTCACATACACAACATAATCCATTTCAACCTTCTCCTCTCACAAATTCTCCTCCTAATTCTCCTTTACCTACAAATACTTCTTCTAATCATTCTATTTCTACTGATCTTTCTTTTGTTCCAACTACATCTTCTTCTACTCTTTTTTATCTTTCTTCACCTACAAATAATCTGCCTCCTACTACTTAGCTTAGACCTACCAGACATCATCAAACCCCCGCATATCTCAATGATTACATTTGTAATACATCTACTCACACTTCTTCTCCCATTACATCTCACTTGGTGCAACTTAGTTTCCTACACTAATTTTCCTGAACCTCACAAGGCTTTTCTCCGTCAGTCTTGTGATATTATTGAACCTTCTTCTTATCTTTGAAGCTTCTCTTGATCCCCTTTGGGTTGAAGCAATGCACAAAGAAATTGCAGCTCTTCACTCTAACAATACATGGGAGCTTGTTGATCTTCCTTCTAGCAAGAAACCTATTAGCAGTAAATGGGTTTTTAAAGTCAAACTTAAGTCTGATGGAACATTAGAAAGGTGTAAAGCTAGGCTAGTTGCCAAAGGCTTTAATCAAAAGCATGGAGTGGACTATGAGGAGACTTTCTCTCCTGTAGTTAAAATGAGCACTGTCAGATGTCTCATTGCTTTAGCTGCTTCTAAACATTGGCCATTGTTCCAACTTGATGTGAACAATGCCTTCCTACATGGTGATTTATCTGAAGATGTTTATATGAAGGTCCCAGATGGCATCCCAAACCCTCATAAACAAGTTTGCAAACTCAACAAGTCACTTTATGGCCTTAAGCGAGGCTTCCGGACAATGGCATGCTAAATTGGTTTCAGCCTTGACTTCTCAAGGGTTTGCTCGGATCTAAAAATGACTACAGCTTGTTCATCAAGAAAGATAACGACTTAATTTGCATTCTTTGCAGTGTATGTTGATGATATAATTCTAACTGGTACTCGATATTGACAGCATGGATGCTCTTAAGCTTCATCTTCATCATGCTTTCAGTATTAAAGATCTAGGCAGACTCAATTACTTCCTTGGTATTGAAGTCTGTTATGTTCCTGAAGGTATTATTCTAAGCCAAAAGAAATTCACTAAAGAATTGTTAGATGCAGCTGGTTTAGATTTGTCAAAGAAAGCTGTGACACCACTCCCTCTCAACCTTAAACTTCAAGCTTCTGAAGGAGTTCTATTATCTGATCCTGAACTTTATAAGTCTTTAGTTGGGAAACTTAATTTTCTCACTAACACCGGACTGATTTATCCTATCTTTGTGCAAAGTTTAAGTCAATTCATGCAAGCTCCTAGATCTTCTCACTTCTCTGCCTTGCATCATACTCTCGGATATGTTCATCACACAGCTGGTCAGGGCATACTTCTTGCTTCCAATGCTTCTCTTACCCTCCAAGCCTATTCTGATTCAGATTGGGCTTCATGCATTAATACCAGGCGTCCCATTACTGGTTATGTTCTTCTTTTAGGAAATTCTCCTATTACATGGAAGTCCAAGAAGCAGAATACAGTTTCTAAATCATCTTCTGAAGCAGAATACAGGGCCATGGCCTCTGCTGCTTCCGAAGTGACTTGGTTGGTTAGATTGCTTCATGAGCTAGATGTTCATAACCTCACTCCTGTCACCTTGCATTGTGATAATGTTTCAGCTATTCATATAGCCAAGAACCCTGTCTTCCATGAGAGGACAAAGCATATTGACATAGATTGTCACTTTACAAGAGACAAGGTTCTTGAAGGCTTGATTCAATTAACTTATTTGCCTACTAAATCTCAGCTTGCTGATTTATTTACTAAAGTGCTTCCTTCTCCTCAATTGAAGTTGTTACTTTCCAAGATGGGAATGTCTGTTTCTCATCCATCCCCATCTTGAGGGGGGATATTGGTTATACTAATTCTCCTATAGCTATAGCTACTGTTGTAATAAACTGATTAGTTTAGTTAGTTTTTCTGTTAGTCATTCTTGCCACATTGGCAGAGTTTGTTAGATTAGTTAGCATAGTTTGTTAGACCTCAGTGTATATAAACACAGCTAGCTTGTAATCAGTGGTTAATGAAAATCAATTTTACATTTCCTCCAAACACTTTCTCTCTCTAAATTTCTCTCAATTGTTGGATGAAGAAAATGATTTAGCTTGAATTCTTACACCTATGGTCCTACTACTAGAATTATATCACAAGCACCGTGATATGACTCTATGTACACAAATTTTCTAAACCATTTGAGCTGAGTTTTGGATGAGGTTGTCTCATCGATAGTTTACGAAATCCAAAAATTTTCTTGTGACAGTGGATTGATAAATATATAAGTGATTAGTCACTTACTGAGTTATTGGGATCTGTATTAGTTAAAGTAGCAACTTCACCATAATCACAAAGTCCACCGGACACACTAGTCTTCTGAAAATAGTCATTAAAGGCATAGGACGCCATCAGTGGCGGATCCAGGAATCTGGGAATAGTTGGTCACACTCTAGGTAGCACGAAAACGGGTATAGGGACGGCCGGATGGGTACAGAGATGGAAAACGTCAAAATTAAAATTTTAAAAATGGGTACGACATGAATTCAGCTAAAAGACCAAAAAAAACAACTTAACTAAATTAAAATCATTACATAAGTACTTCAAATGCAAAAAAGAACAACAACAACTAAGTTTAATGTTTCTAAAATAAAACATAAACACATAAATCAAAACAGAAAAAAAAAAACAGAACTCATTGCATCTAAAGAAAAAAAAAAGGTAAAAAAGCACATTCAATTAACACTACAACAATTCAACACAACACTACAACAATCCATCCAACAAAGTACCATTTTTGAACAACTTTCCATCACATCATTTATCATTTTTCCCATTCTAAACATTTTCAGCACATCGCCATTTTCCCCCTCTCCTTAGTCTAATCCGCATTTTCCAGTAAAAAAGAAGCATTGAACTAAACACTCCAAAAGTCTAACTCTTAACCAGGGATCACAGTGAATACGATACCTTCGATATGTTTCAAGGCAAGACAACATACATCAGATGAATGAATCAACAATAGAACCAAAATTCGACAAACGAAAGCATTAAAAAATGGTGGCATTTCAACTGCCATGAGACAATGATAGAGACAGCTAAAAAATAAATCAACTTTTAGAAGTTTTTATCTTCATACAATCAATTAATCGAGTCACTCGCAAAACATTACATACAAGCAATGGAACGAGTGAATTCAACGATAGAAATTGACACAGGCACTAACCTGGAGGAAGAGACTGCTTCAACTTATCAGCCTTCTCGGAGTCGAAGACGCCGAGAGTGTAGAGATACTTGGAGCAGCGAACCTTGAACTTAACCACATCCTTGCTTCTCTTGATCTTCACGGACTTCTGGCAGTCAGTAGGAAATCATTTATCTCATGAATCTGCTTCAGCTGCATTACCACCACACATTAGTTTTAGGAACTCAGCGCCTTTGATGCATTCTCTACCTCAATGATAATTTTCGATTTTGAATCACCAACACCGGCAACACACGAGTTTTTCCCCAAATTCTAGGGTTTTGAATGATAATTTTTTATCTCTGAAAAATGTAAAATGGGTATCAATCGGTAGATCAAGGCGAGATGATAATTATAGTTGAAGATTTGAAAGAAAAAGGAGATTCATGTAAACAAAATTCTAGAATTTTAGTTAACGACTTGAGGTTGAAGGAGTGAGGAAGAGGAAGAGACGTGAGAGAGAGGAAGAGACGTGGGAGAGAGAGAAAGATGGCAGTGTTTGGGTTTTTTTTTTGTCAGTCAAGGATAGAGAGAGTTTTAATTTTTTTTTTCCGAAATAATAGTTGGTCACGTGACCAACTGTGACCCTACATAGTTCCGCCACTGGACGCCATGGCCTTGAGATCATCTTGCACAAAACATGGTCCACCTGGAATTATAGGGTCACAATTTGCTCCATTTTTACAGATCCAATCAAGTAACAACTTGACATGATCATCAGAAGCATCAGGCCTTGTAACACACCACGGTGGGCACTTTGTTTCTTGACCATCTACATGCAAAAACCACATTTATGAGCAAATAAAAATCGTCATTTGGACAACATAACACTTTTTATACTAGGAACCATTTGTTATTATGCATGATGTACTTTTTGATAGAATATATGCAAATATATTCTTCATTGTACTTTAGTCAAGTAAAAAAAGTTACTACAAAGATACTAACATATTTACTTGACTAAAGTACAATGAAGAATATATTTGCATATATTCTATCAATTTTAAATGTCTTATAGAGAGTTGTTGGTTTATTGGACTATTTGATGGATATGAGATTAATCATCTTTTACCAGAAATCAGAGGTGGAGAGAGAAAGAATGGTGTTATTCATTATGAGAAAGAATGAAGATACAAGATGAAAAATGAATAGTGCCGTAGTATTACAAGAAGTGCTCTATATCGGCACACTCGATCCTTTCAACTCATAAACCAAAATATATAAAAATACAAATTACATGTACAACTCACACTCCCCCACAAGTGTGACTGGGAAACCGGACCAAGCTTGACACAAAGATCTCGAATGTTGAGAAGAAGTAAGAGCCTTGGTGAGCAAATCGCCAACCGAGCGCGGAACTTGAGACATGCTTTGTTTCAATGAAACCCGACCCCACTAGTTCACGAACATAGTGCATATCTCTCTTTAGGTGCTTCGTTTTTTCATGGAATACAGGATTATGGGCAAGATGTTCAGCAAATTTATTATCACAAAAAAGATCGACAGGTAACACAACAGTAGTATGTAAATCTTGCAAGAGTCCTTCAAGCCAAACAAGCTCACTAGTTGTGAAAGACATACTGCGGTACTCGGCTTCGCAGATGACTTACTCACAGTGGGTTGTTTCTTTGTCTTCCAAGAAACAAGACATTGACCAATGAAAACAACATACGAGTTAAGAGATATGCTCTCGAACCGACAACCTGCTCCGGTCGGCATCGGTGTAAGCAGAGACATTGAGGGAAGAATTTATAGGATAGAACAATCCCAAATCGAAGAACCTTTCAAATACTTCAGAACATGTAAAGCGGCTCTCAAATGAGGCACCCTAGGTGCATGCAAGAACTGACTCAAGTGTTGAGTGGCATAGGAAAGATCAGGCCTAGTGATTCCTAAATACAATAACCTACCAACCAACCTCCTGTATACTTCAGGTTCAGCCAACAAATCACCATCCTCAGTAGACAACTTAAGACCAGTGGGCAAAGGTGCTGCTGTGTGAGAAAAGTCACCAAACCAGAATCCTCAATGATATCATTAATGTATTTTTTTTGAGAAAGAAAAGTTCCCTTAGAAGACCTATGAACTTCAATCCCTAAAAAATAATTGAGGTCACCCAAATCTTTAATAGTAAAGGCTTCATCCAACCTTTGTTTAACACCATTAATTTGAGACTGACAAGTACCAGTTAATAACATGTCATCCACATATACCAACAAGACTAGAAACTGACCATCAAGTAATCGGGTAAACAAAGAATAATCTTGACAAGATTGAGAAAAACCCAAACTAAGAAGAAACTTCGTCAATTCTTTATTCCACTGTCAAGAAGCTTGTTTGAGCCCATATAAGAAACATGAAAGTCATGCAATTTAGGAGGAACTTTAAGCACTCTGGAAGATGTCCTAGCACGTGTTTGAATCTCAGGAGCAACAGAAGTTTCATGAAAATCTGAAAAAATTTGTAGTAAATTGTGAGAAGTGTAATAAGAATGAGAAGTAGAATGTTGTAAAGACGACAACAAGTTGGAAGGAGAAGAAGTATTAGAAGGAGAAGAAGAATCATTTAAGGGAGATAAAGGAGAAAAAGAAGACAAAGAAGAAGGGAAAGAGGGAACGAAATCCTCATTGCCAAAAGAAACTGTAGAAACAGGAATATCAGAAGAAGAATTATGCTCAAAAGATTTGAAAGGAAAACAATCTTCAATGAATTTCACATCCCTGGAGGTGAAAACACATTTAGTATCCAAATCATAGACGTTATAAGCCTTTTGTCCAAAAGGGTAACCAAGAAAAACACATCTCTTGGCTCTAGGATCCATTTTATCTTTATCCCTATTTGTATTATACGCATAACACAAGCACCCAAACACCTTCAACTCATCATAGCAAGGCAATTTACCATATAAGACCTCAAAGAGAGTTTTCCAATCTAGCATTGAGATTAATCATCTTTTACCAGAAATCAGAGGTGGAGAGAGAAAGAATGGTGTTATTCATTATGAGAAAGAATGAAGATACAAGATGAAAAATGAATAGTGCCGTAGTATTACAAAAAGTGCTATATATCAGCACCTGATCCTTTCAACTCATAAACCAAAATAAATAAAAATACAAATTACATGTACAACTCACAATGGACAAGAAATAACTTGTCTTAGTCAAAGGCTCAAAGCATTAGGCTTTTGTAAAGATGGTAAACTCAGTTATTACTTGTTATATGTAAATATTAGAAAGGCTACAAGATTTTGATGTACGATAAGGAGGCCAACAAAAGCAAAATATTTGCTTCAATCAACTTTTTCGTTGCTAATATTTATATCCAATCAAAACATAAGATACTGAATATTTTATCATTGTTTGATTGTTAAAAGTTAAAAACCAAGCAAAAGTTGGGCACAATTCATCTACCAAACAAGCACATAAATCATAATATTATGTTTATTATCAAACCTAGTCTTAGAAAAGTCTCTCCTATATAATCAATTATGTGTAGGGTTTGAAGTTAAATAATTCAAAATGCAACAAAATATATACTTAAACAACAATAACGGTGAACAAAGAAGCATGAAAACATTATGAGGATACATATGCTACAAACAACATGGTTTTTATAAATTATACTCCCTGCGCTTCTTTTTGTTTTTCTTGTTTTGACTTTAAATATCTTTCATTGCATATTAGTAAAAATTATAACGAATGAATATTAATACAGTGCTCATTAAAACAAATTAAACAAGACTCCAAGTGAGCATATATTTATTTATATATTAAGAGGAATTTAGAAGCTTCTCTCTAATTATGTATAGTGTCAAGATTACAAATAGGAGAAAAAAAAACAAAGATAATATATAAGAGTTAAGCCCCATTTACTTTAAAATAAAAAATATTACTAGTACTTTTTTTAGGGGTGATGGTACTTCTTTTTTTAGGGGTGATGGTACTTCTTTTTTTTAGGGGTGATACTACTAGTAGTAATTTAATTTTACTACATAAAATTAGTTATAATCAATTATTCACTAGTTAAGATCAATTAATTACATGAGAAAATACTACACAAATTCTACAAAAATAAGTATTCAATAGTTAGCAAAAAATTGCTGGAATCAATAAAATAAAGTTTATCAAGTTAAAATCAGTTTAATCAGTATTAATATATTTAGTTCAATAAGAATGAGGTGAATCCTAATATGTATGTTTTTAGGGTATATTCTCTTTAACTTAATTTTTTTGTCTTAATTTTTTTTTTGTTGAACATAATTAAATTTATTAATTTAACTAATTTTTGCTGAATCATTGTTTTTGAAAATATCTAGTTATATTGATCATAACAATTATGGTGCTTAATTTTGAAATAGTTCATATCATGATCTTTTTCACCTACATAACTAATTAAAAAAATACAAACATTAATAAAAATCAAGCCAATTGTAAAAAGTGAATGCTAGGGTAAAAAAAATTTTGAGAGCTTATATTTGGTTATTTATGATGGGAAAACTTATTTTGATAAATTGAATAGAATAGACTTTAGTAAGAAAAATAAAACATTATCAAGAAAAGAAGAAAGTCAAGAGGAATCTAGGCTTCACCGGCTAGTTGTAAGACTAATATAAGAATCCAGGAAACACCAATGACTACTGAAGCACGAGCCATGCATTGCTATTCTATTTTCTGAATTTTCTTGCTAATTTATTGAGAGAGAATATGTAACATTAAAAATAAGTTTGCCTCTACTTATAGTACTCCTAATGTATTTGAAGAGAACCTCTCAAAAAAAAAAAAATGTATTTGAAGAGAAAAAAAGAAGATCAAAGCTACAAGAGAAATTGGCTAAATCATACTGGATGATTGCAGTAGATCTCTAGAGATCTAATTTTCTTTTTTCTTGATCATTTGGCATAAGAAAGCTAATACGATATCTCATTTGCTAAACGACGCCATTTTTTTCCTTATTAACGCCATTTGTACATGTATTATACATGTACAAAACTATTCATATACTCACTATTCACTCAAAGAAAACCCACTCCTCTCTCTCACTCTCCTCCTCTTTCACTCTCTTCACTCTCCTTCTCCTTCACTCCTTCACTCTCTCTCTCATCTATCTGAAGAACAACAACCAAGGCCGGCGGCAACGAAGTGAACGGCGGCGAACCAAGGGTAACTCCGGCGGCACCTAGTCCTGGTGGAGTCCGGCATCAACGGAAATTGGGTCCGGCGGCAACGAAGTGAACGGCGGCGAAACTTGGGTGACGTAGGAGACGGTATTCCGGCCAACTGAACTCCGGCAAATACTCCGGTAAAGGTTAGTGTGCAAATGCGAAAAAAAAAATGGGGCGCCTAAAAAAGGCGCCTGCCACCTCTGGTTGGGCGCCTAATTTAGGCGGGCCACCAGAGGTGCAAGCGCCATTTTTAGGCGCCCAAGTATTTTTTTTTTGTTTTAATTTCTGAAAAAAAAAATATGTGTTAGTTAGAAATTATTAATTATAAAACTTTATTAATTATGTTGTTTGGGTTGTAATTTCTGGAAATAAAAATGTTGTTTATGAAAATATTTTTAGTTTAGAAATGAAAGGAAATTGCATGGGGGAGGGGGCGCCTATTTTAGGTGGGGAAGTTGTAATTTTTTTTTTTTGAGTTGTAATTTCTGGAAATAAAAATATTGTTTATGAAAATATGTTTAGTTTAGAAATTAATAATTAAAAAACTTTGTTAATTATGGTGTTTTATAGTAGAAAATTGCATATGTTAGAGTAGAAATGGGTTTGTGTAGTGCTGAAAATGCCAAATTTGAAATAAAATTGGATAGGGGGTGCCTAATTTAGGTGGGGCGCCTAAATTAGGCGGCCGCACCAGTGGTCGGGCGCCCAAATTAGGCGCCCAACCACCGGTGCGCAACCATCCCGCCTAATTTAGGCGCCTACACCTTACGTGTGGTTACTATAAGGCGCCTTATTTAGTTTAATTCTTAAAATAAAATATTTTAATTTCTTTAGTTTAGGAAATAATTATTATGACATTTTGTTAATTATGGTGTATTAAAGTAGAAAAATGTGTAACTGCGAAAAATTAATGATATATAATATAATAGATGGTTAACGAACTTTAGAAAAATAATTAGAAATCCTTAAACGCATAAAATTAGTGTATGTAAGTGATTTTTCATATTATTACATAATTAATATTAATGAAATTTTATACTTATAATTGAAGATGAGTGGACGAGACAAGGGCAAAGCTAAGTCATCTTTGCCTACTGCTTCGGGTCATCGTCATCCTCATCAGAGAGGAGTGACGATCTCATCGAGGAAGGCTAGAGATGACCTTTTGAGGAGCACTCAGTCTTCATCAGGCGCGAAACCAGAGGAGGTACCGGAAATTCCTCCTTTGTCCTTTGCAATGCCTACTCCGATCATTATGAATGTTGGGGCGTGGATACCTCACCCACCTTGGACGAGGCGATCCGATGGCGGGGAACGAGCAAGAAGAGGCGGGTGATTATTATGAGAGTCGGGAGGAGCATCCATCGACGGGCCCGAGGAGGGGGTCGTGCTTCTAGGGGATGCAGACCACGTACCTCTCGTGGTCGGTTTGCACGTTCTTCAGATGGAGCATCGTGCAATGCTGAGGGTTCCGGGAGTAGTAGGACGACCAAGAGGAAGGTCACGGAGGATGACACTACATGGCTAGTACGTGACGCTAGGCCAGGTGGGCCGGTGGATGGTAGTGTCATACCGAGTTTTGGAGGGCACATAGCGGCACGAATTTGGGTTGGAGAGGAAGAGAGGACTATGTTGAAGTGTCATAACCGGGAGAAGACGTGCAAGAAGCTTCAGGCATGGTATGCTGGTATGAGTTCCGAGCTTCAAGGGATGATACAGGCTACTGGATTGAGTCACTTGCCTGATATTATGTTTGATCATTTGGATCAGCCGTTGATATGTGCGTTTGTCGAGAGGTGGCAGCCGGATACAAACTCTTTCCACCTTCCTTTCGGAGAGATGAGTATCTTGCTCCACGATGTGAGTTCTATTCTCCATATCCCATCAGATGGATTGATTGCGGGTGACTTTGGTACATGGGATGACGTGAAGAGTTCATGTGCAGAGCTCTTTGGGATGGAAAGGAGCGCCTTTTTGAAGGCGCATTGGGCCAGTGGTGGTGTATACATTGATTCTTTGATACAGAGATGTTCTGCTACGGATTGGAGTACGACCCACCAGTATCGAGGTTTTATGCTGACCCTCCTCGGTGCCACTCTATTCGTTGATAAGAGTGGCAATCGAGTCCGTCCACCACTATCGTTTTTGTCATGTCTCCCGAGGGATGTGAGTCGGTATTCTTGGGGTGCGGCTACATTAGCGTACCTATATAGGCAGCTTAGTATAGCTAGTCGTGCCGATTCAAAGACAGATATGTGGTTGCCTCACGCTTTTGCAGGCATGGATTTACGAGTATTTTCCTATATTCCGACCGAATCGGACTAGGAAGATGGTTGCTGTAGGATCTGCTTCGGCAGTTTGTTGGGATGTTCGGCATGAGAGCAGGGGGATTGACCGCCTACTGATTATTCGACAGGCATTGGATCAGATGAATGCCATGCAGGTTGATTGGTTACCATATGGTATATGTCCGGTATCGGCTTATCCTCGGAGCACGTACTACGGGTGGCTGCGATACTTGGATATTGTTGAGCCGTATATGTCCGACCGAACTATACGCCAGCTTGGATTCATTCAGGAGGTCCCTCACGCCATCTTGGAGCCGGAGTCTTGCTATAGGCCTTCTGCTGGGGATAGGTACAGGGTCGATTTCTCATTTCTAGCGCAGCGACAGACGTGGTCGATATTTCCCCGTTCTTCACAGCTTATGTTGGGTGCTCTTACGAAGGCGGCAGATCCATCCCTCTCGACAGATGCTTTCTTGCAGTGGTATATCACCTACTCCCATCCTTACATCATTAACCCGACTGAGTTGCCTGATGGTGATGTTGATGGTGGACACGCATCACAGTATGAGGCGGGTTTGGTGCCAGATCGGGTATGTTATATTCTATAGTTGATTGAAATTAAGTGTTTACAAATTATATATTAAATTCTAATAGTTTGACCTATGTACTAATATATGAACACGTGTCGTTTTATTGTGATTTCCTTTGTTGGGAGATGTTATTAATTTTGATGGAGCCGTTTGTTAACGATAGTTTGTTGAACGGGACACTAGCCATCTACATGCTGATTTTCGAGACTTATTTGACGGTCCGATTGGGGTGGTATGATACATGGAACTGTACACGTGGTGTGGCCCCACGCCGCAACCCTCACCCATTTCCACCCCCCTAGTCCATCTATGTATTTTCGACGATTTGTATTCTTATTTTCATTTCAACTATTTTTCAATGAAATGGGATTTGTATTTATATTTTCATGTAACATGGATTATTTAGTTATAGTTATGCGTATGATGTGTAGTTTGAATTTCATTGTGTTTTATACTATTACATGATTTAGTTATATTTATGCAAATGATATGCCGTTTGAATTGCATATTAAGTAGATCATAATAATAAACAACTTTAATAGATAGGACAAATTTATAACATTAATATTTACAACTTATTTACGTGTTCCCATAATGAACATTCCATGCATTAATCCGTGATGTGTAACGATGCTCCCATCCAATCACAGTATCGTCTCTCAAATGATACCACTGTGCAGCAATTGGGGGCATAGGGAAATCAGGAGCCAAGTGTAGGCGGATATAGTGCTGATGAAACGCTCCTAGGTGCAGCATAACGAACTCATAACACGGTCGATCCACATTTGTTGGTGCAGTCAATGGTAGAACAGTGCAACAACCCCACAAAATACCTCCCGGCCCCACTGTATAATACATCACAAATAGTTGTACAAGTAGCAATGGCATACAAATCTGCAACGGACTCTAACCAATGATCTCTACCGCAAGGACCTTGGGTGTGCATGATACGGTATCTCGCCAGGTCCACGTAGTCTCGTCCTCCATAAATATCCTCATAAACGTTTCTCATAGAAATCTCGTTATAAAGGTGTTGACGTGCGTGTGGCCAACGATCTTGGCCACCATTGAAAGCGTCAGCTACACACCTGAATCCGCAATTCCCATCACCTACGACGTCGTTCCATGAGACTAGAAATGGGAGGATGGCATTGGGTATGTTATCCTTGTAAGGAAAAGGTCCTGGTTGCGTTTCAATTATCTCCGCTGCAAATGTATCTGTTGCACCTGAATCTGGTATATAAATAAGAGTTAGTTAGGCACTTCACACTACAAATGGTAAATAACATAGCAAATAAATTTTCACATAAATAAAAAAGTAAATATATGTACCTCCATCTCTAGTAGATTGAGTCGTCTGAGTTGTACGAGTACGACTACTAGACCGAGATCTATCCCGAAACTGGCGCTGCACATGTTCGAACAAGCTCGGGTCACGTCTAGTAGATGATGAGCCACGAGGTCTACCTCTCCTGGTAGTAACTACATGAGGCTCCTGGACTCCCTCATCCTCTGGGTGTAACTGCTGACGAATAAGGTCAACTATACCTCTCCTTATTGCCGGATCGCACTCAGAAAGTTCGGCAAGTAATCCCCGAAGGTATTCAACATCCCGATCACACCGACTAACATAATCTGTTGCATTTACACCATCTCCCATGACCAAAGTCTTGAAGAAAGGATGAATATGGTATCGCACATGCGCATGGGATAGCAAAAGTAGACAAAAGCCGACAACCACAATAATCAAACACCCCATCTCCTAAGTTGAGGCGTTTAGTGTTTTCCAACTTCAAGCAAATTCAAACAAGTAATGTGAGACATGACCAACCACATGAGAAAAAGGTTGTACCATATGTTGCCTACCAATTCTGCCCCTAGATTTCTCTAAGCCATCCTTGATCTTGATCATTTGGCTATCAACGAACAAATTAACACGTGACCAAAGTGTATCCAATGCACAAGTGGAAGTTTGGAGCCGGGCTTGAGAGCCGCATGTGCACTCTCTACTCTACACGTCGTTGTGTTCCCAAAATGAAGCACGTCATTGGTCCATGCTTTCACAAACTTGGTCTTATGGGGATTCAACCACGTTGTCTCAACATAAGTAATAACGGGTTGCTTCCACGCCCAAGCGTCCTTCAAATTTCTCAATGCAACCTCATATTCATCCTCTGTGTTTGCATTTAGCACATTCCACCAATAACCAAGCACGAAAACGCTCTCCAAATGACTTGGCCCCACATATAGTGGTAACTCGTGCCTCCACATCTTTGTTAATATGCCATGTACAAAGAAGATGGGCAGTATTTGGAAAAACTATACGAATGGAGCTAACTAAACCCAACTCACGATCGTAAATATGACATTGGGGCTCACATGATTCCCAAGTACATTACGTAGGCACTCTAACACCCAACGGTAACTCTGTGCAGTCTCATCCTTCACTATGGCATAGGCGATGAGGAAGTTCATATTTGTCGGTGCCACACCAACCCACTCAATGTAAGGCATACCGTAACGATTCGTCTTATACGTTGAATCGATGCCAACAACCCAAGAATATGTACGAAATGCGTTCGTACCACCAGGATGAGACATGAATGCATGAGTAATAACTCCATCATCATCTCGTAATGACCATGACACATAGTTTTTCAAGCTAGCAAGGTGCGAGAAAATTTTCAACTGAAGTCCGCTCTTCACGGCCTTCCATCTTGTAAAAATACCTTTCGTTGTATATATGCTTTATCGTTTGGTGAAGATGGGGGTATGCCTCTCATTGCAGCTGACTGAATGTTTCTTGGTGCCGTCTCAACATCACTCATTTGTCGAACCATCCGCCTAGCATCATTATCGAGCCCACTTGTCCGTCTGTGGCCCTCCGCATATACTATGAATGCGTGGTTGTGAAACCCATATTGACTTTTGGGAATCCGCACACGCCATTGCTCCCCCAAAACCAAGTTAATCCTAAATGGACATCCACAATACTTTGTTGATGTATTAGGCCGTATCACCTTTCTTGGGTCTACCTTATCTCCCATGTATCTCGTCCCCCGAAAACATTTCAAATAGCAAACGCGGGGACCATTAGCATTCTTCTTATACGAGTCAATAACCAATTCAAACCCTATGGCAATCGCTATTTCATTAAGACGATCAGACGCCTCTTTAACC
Source organism: Beta lomatogona (assembly GCA_947646795.1). NCBI lineage: Eukaryota > Viridiplantae > Streptophyta > Magnoliopsida > Caryophyllales > Amaranthaceae > Beta > Beta lomatogona. Next base: position 199,592 of record CANSNZ010001524.1, read on the forward strand.
ATATTGAATCTATCACTTATGATAAATCTATTATGATAATTAACCCCGTCTCCATCATTGCTCGAGTATGGAACCTATTAAAGACCATACAAGTCATAATTCAGCGATAAACTGCAAAAACAACATTGGCAATTACTTGGACATGCGCCCTAATAAGACGCCTGTTATATATTTATTAAGCAAAAACTATATAACGCCTATATTTTCATGCATTTTTAATTTAAGGTGAGTTTAATAATTATTCTTATATGCAAAATAATATTATTTACTTGTAGTTTTCACTATTTAAATCATTTATGTCTACTATATTATAACTACTCTAATATGCTAAAAATCTTAATATAACTACTCTAATATGCTAAAAATGTAGATAAAATGCATATAATATATCATGTTCCTACTACATATGAACGTAGTCAATTCTATCATGTAAATTTTACATATATTCTACATTTCTACTTCATATGAACATAGTTAATATCACGTAAACATATTATTCAAAATGTACATGTCATTTGGCAAATGACTTTATTAACCATGCTAAAACTACATATATTACAAATTTAAACCTATAATCTTTCAATAAAAACTATATTAACCATGCTTTTACGAAAGAAAAATTTCAGATCGGCTGACCAGTTGGTCAGGCGCCTAAATTAGGCGGTTGACCAGGTGGTCAGGCGCCTAAATTAGGCGCCTCACCAGCAGCCGCCTAAATTAGGCGCCCGACCACCTGGTCAACCGCCTAATTTAGGCGCCCGACCATCCGGTCGGCGCCTAAATCATGACCTTTTCACGGCAAAAAAAGTACTTACATTGTCTGCCATGAAGCCGGAGTATGTTTTTCTTCTTGGTCACCGCCGGTCAAAGTTGGTCAACGTCGGTGTGTCGGTGGTCAAAGCCGGAAATATTGAGAGAGCATGAAAGTAAAAAAAAAAAATTTTCAATGTGGGGATGTGTGGAAATGAGGAAAGTGAGAAAGAGGAAAGTGAATAAAGTAAGAGAAAGAGGAAAGTAAGGCAAACTATGTATAATGTACAAAAATACATGTATAATACTTGTACATAGGGCGTTAGTAAGCAAAAAAAATGGCGTCATTTAGCAATTCCCTAAGATATTGGACTTTATGGTCAATCATTTTTGGGCGCATATACCCTTTTCTTTTTATTTGGCTTCACTCTTATTGTTTGCACGACTGTAAAAACTTGGTGTTCATGGCCTAACGTTAACGATTGAGCTTCTATTATATAATTAAGGTATGTTTGGATTGAAGGTAATGTATCAAGGGATAATTGAGATAAAACAAAGATGAATTTTGGAGGTACTAAAATAGATGAGGTAGATGATAGGGAGAGATGATTGGGGGGAAAGCATTCCCTCATTTAAGGAGTAATATATAGGTAACTATGACCCTAATATGAGGGTAATAAATTAATCATTCTCCCCTCACTTATACAATTATCTATCACAACCTTTAGAGGGCCTCAAATTCCATATTCATTATTTAATATTTGACTCCAGAAAAAAAAAATCAAAGTATATAGAAGTCTATAACAATGAAAAAATAAAGTTCAAAACCACGTTTAAATAACATGAGAAATTTTTAGTTTTATTTGGCTTTTCGTTATCGTTTTTTTGTTGTCAATTTTCAAAATTGACATGTTTAGTATAAGTATGACTTTATATTCATACAATAAAAAACTCGAAACTTACAGTGATGTCGAACGAGCCCTTAGTTTTTGTTGTTTTCGTTCTTAATAATCATCCTTTCCCTTTCTTCATTCTCTCGCTTCTAAAACAAAATATAGTCTACGTTAGCCAGTTTGAAACTGCCACCATCCTTTTAGATGGTGGTAAACCCCAATTTTTACTTCTATTTAATAGTTTTACTCTTCTTTTTCTTACTAATCATCATTTCTCTATTTTATTTTTGAGAGTTTATTACCCAATTGTGGGGATTCTTAGTCTCTTCGATTGGGAATTTGGAGTTTGAGTTCTTTCTCCCCTCTTATAGGAGTTTAGATTTGGGTATCTGTATGGTCCATTCAAAAGTTGCAATTCATTGATTGTTGATCATACAATTTTGCAAATGATATATATTAGATTCTCGTCTACGGTTACATGGTCAAACAAAGCTCTCAAAAGATGATGCATGATTCAGTGAACAAACAGGGCTTATGTTGTATCATCAGCTATATTCAACCACAACTTAGTTACAACAAATAAGAATTTTATGCGATCAAGTTAGGTTGTATTATGGCTTTTAATTAATAAGGCCCCTCTGAGGTTTTTTCCCTAACCCTTATAGCAAAAAAAAAAAATTTAAAAAAATAAGTCATTACATTTCTAATATATATATCTCTATTATATAAGCTAAGGGGGGAGCAATGGTGTCTCCCTATGAATTTACATATTCACTCCTCCACAACATAAATATTACAATCCAATTACACCCTCCAACAGTAAATCAAAAACTGTTACACGCATAAACTTGCCGAAAGAAATTCAATCAAATCTCTATTAAACCCAATGAACTCATATAATGGTCAATCACATAAACTTGCCAATAAAAAAGATTCAATCAAATTAAATTTACATCCAATCAACTAAAAAAATTTCATAATCAAGAACTTACGAAAAATTAATACCACATACAATAAAAAAAAACACGGCATTCTCATTACAGAGACAACCCATATTCAAACTCAAATAAATTATTCCATAATACAAAAGTAATTACAAACACAAACTCCAAAAAAAATTCAGTATTCTTCATTACTTGGATATGCAATTTCATCACTTATACTTACTTATTAAAATGTTTTTAAAAATATTTGTAAGTATTTAAATCTTTCTTACTCACCAAATGGAGGTGAACTTACATACTTACTTTCATAATTTCATTTTTGATTCTTTTATTACCGAGCAATAGTTATGCCCAAAATGTCACCGCGCGCATAACGTGCATAAAAAGCTAGTGTATAACAAACGTTGTAGCTTCACTATTCAAAACTCATATTATCATTTTCGTTTTTTATAAGGGAAGCAATAAGAGATTAATGAAACGACAAAGTCTACCTTCAATACTTGAGGTTGTATATATTATGTGGGTTCGAAATTGTGGATTAAATGCTTAACTACACATTGCCCGAGTAGCAGTGATGTTGGAGTACAAGATGACATTTAAGAAGGGGGGTTAAATTGAGTGACAAAATCTAATCGATTTTCGCAAAAACAATCCTATGGCACAGTGCATTACAATGTGTTATTCACTCGTAAACTCGCTTTTAATGTTTTCGCTCAAATGAAGTTGTATGAAAACTAAAAACAATGAAATCAAATAACAAGACACAGGAATTTAACGTGGTTGAATCTCACCTCTGAGATCTACGTCAACACTACCTACTCTTTTATTATTTGAATCTTAAAATATCAAACTTTTGATACAATATGATTCCCCCACTACTAAGTCTAGTAGTGCTCCCCAACACTTAACCCTAAGTGTTGCTACTCTCTATAATGATGAAGATATAGAAAAATTAAGTCCTCACAAGTGTTCTTCTTAGATAAGCAAATCGAGGAACATTACAATTGTTATATAGAACTTTTAACTCACTGGAACTTTGTGCTATCCACTGTGCTATGGGGATTAGTTTTCAGCTCTCAAAAACTTATCAAAACTAAATCTGAAAACGTGAGTTGTTCTTCTAATTTCTATCCCTTATATAATTTATCAACTGAATAAGAATTATTCTCCGAGATATGATTATCTTCTTGAATAATTTTTATTCCTAAAATTAAGGGATAAAATCTTTTCTTTTCCAAAATCAAAGTTTATCTTTTATATAATAAAAACTGATTTTTGCTTTCTTTAAAAGATAAAGATTCCTCTACATCTTATGCCAACTATCAATCAAATTTTTAAATCAATTTATTCTGAAAAATCTTTATCAAAATCGTTTTCTAGACAAATCAGTTTTTAACAAAACATTCTTTTCTTCGAAAATCTTTAAAAACGTTTTATCAATTGTATTTCGAAAATTGAAATCTTTTCCTTTTTAAAACTGATTTTCGAAATTCTTGATTTATAAAAACTCCCCTTTTTATTCCTTAATCATACAAACATGAAATTAATCTAATTAATTACCTATTTTCTTAACTCTAAGAAAATAGTTAATTAATCATCCTAATTTCATATTTCTAGTTTAGCACAAAGTTCCAATACGTTATGAATATCCAATCTTGATAGCTTTCTTAGATCATTGTTACATACATTCATGTTATAGCATAAAATGTTTATCATCATCAAAATATTCAAACTTAAAATCACAACAGCTGACTTGTGATTAGTTAATCAATTGTCAATTTACGTGTCCATAGCAGATAGAATTCTTAATATTATTGTTATTTCACTTGGAACACTACAAGAGGGGGGTGAATTGTATATGTAGAAATAAACGTACTTTTTGCGGAATTATAAAACTAAAACAATAAAAAAAGCTAAAGGAACACAAGAGATTTTTACGAGGAAAAACTTCTTGGGCCCAACAAGAAGAAACAACCTCGACCACTAGATACTTTAAACTCAACACTTTCACTAATTAGGCCAAACAACTCTGTTACAACCTAATTCTACTCACTAACCACAACTTGAGTTCCTAAACTCAAGTTCCTGAACAATTGTTCCCTTAACAGTTGTTCCTCTCAACTTCACTTGAAGTTTTCTCACTTTAACTTGCTTCACTCAAAGCTTCTCTCTTACAGGACTTCACTCAAAAACCCCTTATCCCAAAACCAAAATTACAATGATCAAATAAACTTAGTGGAATAGAGTAAGAAGGTCAGGCCAGTCCCTGAGCCTGGGCAGGAGGGGCGCCCGCCCAAAGCCCATGGAGGAAAGGCCCAAATTGCTATTTTGCAATCTGTTATTTCAAATAAATAAACTGCATGTATAACATTTACCAAGTGTAGCGTGTTAGCTCCTTGGTTTACTACTTGACATAATAAATCCATTGTATATATCCACTCAGGTTCGGATCTCATGTATAGCTGCTTTCCTTTTCTTTCTTTTTGGATTTCTTTTTGGTTTTCTTTTATGATTTTAAAATAGCTTCACTTTCCTATTGTTTGGTTTTCTTTTGTTTCTAGTGATTTTCTATAGCTACTTAATTTTTAGTAAGTGGTTTTTTTCCCTTCTCATATAGAGTAACTATGTCGCATTTGCTATTTCACACCCCCTTCGATTTTATATAATTGTCAATTTTATGTTTACATTGTTCTTTGACTCTAGTTCGACTATAAAGTCACTAATATATAAGAACAAATATTAATATGAAATGCTATTAAATTTATCTCAATGTAATTTACATTCTATTTTACAAAAATTGTACGAATCAATAAAGTAATAAGATAGTCAGATATATTAAATATAAATAAAAAAAAACCTGAATTTCACAGTGGAATTGTTAAAAAGGTGAGGGGTTCTATTGTTTACTTTTTCTTTTTTCATAATTCAACCCCAGAAAAATATTTAAAAAATAATCTAAAAGGCACCAAAGCGATTACACAATTTCATAATCCAAAATCGAGACTCCAACTGACAACTCAACGTAGAGGATGACGTGATAAATTTAAGAAGCAATATATGACTTAATTTAGGAAGACATGTCATAAAAATATAAGCAATTAACCATTAATCTAGTGGGTATCTTATATAAAATGTAAGCTAAAATAAATCTATATTTCATGAGCTAGGAAACCCATATTCAGTCGAACTTTGACCATTAATATGTCAATATATGTCAAGAATAGTAGTTGACATTGACAATAGCCCATTTTTCTTAGTTCACCCAAGGCCTTCAAAATGTCAGGGACGGACCTGAAGAAGGCAAATAACTAATGGCTTATGAGAAAATGAAGGCACTGACACTTTAATTAGTTAAACTCACTAAATCACTTGGTCAGGCACAAATTGGAACTTTATTAGACATATGTATTTATAGCAGTTATTAGATAAAACGTGGGATTAAAACTTGTAATAGTGAATTAACCATCTTCCCATGATGTTCTTCAACTAGAGGAACATGTTCCATTTTCTAACCATGAACCCCACGTTCTCTTTGAACGTGTGTTATCAATCTGTTAACGACTTCCTAGATTCTAGCAATTACTTGTGCAGCAATCTTAAATATGATTTTTAATTAAAAAGTATTTTAATTAATAAAACCAAAATTAAATCCTTTTAATCTATTAATATCTTTAAAATATTTTCTTTTAAAACTGAAAAAGGATTTTTATTTTTCATCAACAGAGATAAAATCTTTTCCTAAAAACATTTTCCTTAAAATCAGATTTTTAACTGAAATAAAAACGGTTTCCTAATTTAAGCCTTTAATTATTCAATAGACACAAAGTAACCGTTGCACCAAATAATATATGCCTAGTACCTTTAGTTTCTTTAGTTCCTTAACAGTGCGGTATGTCTGTTCCTTTCAATGGAACAGATAGATATTCTCTTTTTAAATTGCCATTGTTCCTTACCATAACTTACTCTTTTCTTACATAGCAACTAAAAATAAAAGCCTCGCTTTGATTCTTTTGCTTCAATGCATCTCCAATATCAGTTCCTTGAGCATCTTCACTTAGTCTTCAAAATCCAAACTTAATATCTTCATTAGACTTAGTATTCTCTTTGCTCAATACAGTGATACCTTGCAAATCCCATTCACTGAACAACTTGTTAGTTAATAACTTAGTTTGTATCTTTGTTCCTTTGTCATTATCAAAACTAGGGTTCAACAATTTCCCCCTCTTTGATGATGAAAACAAAGTTACAAATTAAGGAGAGAAAAAAATCAAATCAAATAAGAGAATGAAAGATAATAATTTATATTTTTAATTAAGGTTAGATTAAGAATTTAATTTTTTAATTTTTTTTCAATTTCTCAACTTAGTGTCTTCTTAGTATATTTTCCCCCATTTTTCATCCTCAAAAAAATCAAACTCTTGGTGACTTTGGGAAGACTGATTGTTGCAAGACCTTGAGACCATTAACAAGCACAAAAAATGATTAAGTTAGTAATTCAAAGGTTAGACTTGCTCAAATGTCAATCACATAATACTAGCAATTCCAAGTAAGAAATTATACAATCATATCAAAAACGAAGACCAATAGCAAAGTCATTATATTTATAGCACTTGTTCTAAAAGATTACAAAAGAAAAAGGAAGAAAAGAAAAACAAAAGAAACAAAAGTTAAGAGTTCTTGTTCCTTTAAGAGAAACAGGAACTTAAACATTAGGTGAGGGAGGAGATTGGTGTTCCTCAACTACTTCTTCTTCAACCACTTCCTCCAGTTTCTTCATCATCTTCTCGTGATGACCATCCATTTGCTGCTTCAAGGAGTTCATTGCTTGAACCATTATCTCCATGTTCTTATGTTGCTCAATCACCGTATCACTAAGGACCTTGATTAACCCCATCATTTTATCACTTTTGCTATCTAGGGTCTAGTGGAGGTGATTGTAGGACTTAGTCATGTGTTGAGCAGGAAGACACACTTCATTGGTCCACCCATACTCATTTGAAGGAATTTGTTCCTTGCCTTTAGAACCAGAGTCAGTAGGGAGGGTCCAGTGGAGGTGATTATAGGACTTAGTCATGTGTTGAGCAGGAAGACACACTTCATTGGTCCACCCATACTCATTTGAAGGAATTTGTTCCTTGTCTTTAGAACCAGAGTCAGTAGGGAGTTGGGGAGGAGGCACATGTGTGTTTTCTTTGGATGGTCCTGCTGTTCCCGTGAGAGGAAGTAGGAACAGAAGGAGAAGAATTAGTATATTGAGTAGGGAGAAATGGAGGAGTGGGTGGTAATATATCATAAGTGGAGGCAAATGAATTTGGCTCATTTATAGCAATCTTCATCTGGTCATAACTGGAAGGAACAGAGAAGGTGCATGGAGGGAGACATGGAAGGGATACTTGTGATGGTGATATGCAGTTTTGATGAAGGAGGAGTAGAGATAATGGGTTCCTTAGGAGAGTTTACATGTTGTTCCTCTTCATAAGAGAGGATCGAGGGAGTGTCCTCATTTGAAGGAACGTGGACAGTTTTTGCAACTCTCGGCCTTGTACTCTTCCTTAAGGAAGGAGTTTTCTTAGGAACTGGTTTGGTGGACTTTTTAGTTTGGGCTTTTGGTTTCTTTTTGGATGGTTCCTCTGGTTCATCAGTTTTAGGAACTTGTTCCTCCAAGATCACTTCCACTGGTTCCTCTTCCACTGCCACGTGCAGTTTTCTCATTTGAGAGAATTCTATCCTGAGTCAAGATCCCATCTTAAACAGATAGGTCCAAGCCATACAAGGTTTTCTCATTCAAAATATTGCCTTATCCCCAAGGTAGGCCAACCAGTTGTTTTTATTTTAAAGTGAGTGAGAAGAGAAGTTATTAAGGCTCTATATCCAACAACACAATGATTTTCAATGCAATGAGTTAAGTGTTGGATAAAGAGAGAAGGAAAGTTACTTTGAATGTGGTTGTCTAGGCAAAACATGTAACACATGTCAAGAAAGCCAACCTCATTCCTCTTTGCCCTCCATACAAGGTTGAATAGAACTTTATGGAGAGGGGTGAGGACATTGTAATTCAATTTTGTTTGCCCAGTGGTTCCCCCAAAGTATTGAACTACATCATCTTGGGAAAACTTAGGAAAGGACACAATTCCTTTCCGTTTGATATACAAGTTAGTTCCTTTACAAAGAACTTCCCAAATCTTTCCTAGGGTTTCTTATGTAAACTTAATTTTCTTCCCTCTAACTTCAGTGGTGCACACTCTATCAGTATTGACAAAATTGGCAGAAAATTCATCCATGCCTAAAGGAACTAATGCGTTGTTAAATGCGGTTTCAAATAGGTATTCCATACCCTATTCCTTTAAGATTTCTTCAATTATGTGAATTGTACCTTCTTAGCCCAATCTAGGTCAACACATAAGCCGAGAACATACCTAGAATCACTTCTTTCTACTCGCTTCTTTGACGAAGAAGGAGCAGTTCCTTTGGGAGGAACATGTGTTGCTTCTTCTTTCCCTTCAACTTTTGCGGGGATCTCTTCCTCTTCATCATCTTCCCCAATTAATTTTTTCCTCCTAGGTATCTCAGATTTTTGCTCTTCTACCTCCATATGTTTCTTGAGGATTTTCGATTTCTAGGGTTTTTGGTGGAGAAGAGGGATTTTTCATTTGTGAGGTTTTGGGAGATTTTACTTTAAGAGGGAGGTTTTTGCCACTTGGTGATGAGAGGTTGAGTTTTTATGTGGTGCGAAGAGGTGGGATGAAGATGAAGAATGGTGAAGATGAAGCGATTAGAGGAATACGGTTTGTGAAGGAAAGAAAGAAAAAGGCAGAGGATGCATATAACAATACACGAAGAGTCACACGCGGAAAAATAAAAAGATAAATAAAAATAAAATAAAATAAAAGATAAAGATGAATCAAGATTTAATAAATTTGATTCCTATATTTTTGGAATTTTCTGGTTTTCCGATTTTTATGGATCTTAAATTTATGGAAAAGAAAAATAAATAATGGAACTTGTGCTATAGGAACAACTTATATTACTTATCAACAATTCATCAAATTTTACACTTTTCAATCACTTAGGAACAATAAGGGGAGTATTATGTGACATTTGTGAATGGCTTTATTCCTTTGAATACTAGTTTATATTTTGAACATTTCAATTTGCAATAGTCTTAGGCATTCATTCACAATAACTTAATATCACATAGAGTAAGTCAAATCAATTCAGGCATGGGGGATTGGAACAGGAACAATCACTTAAGTTTTATTAAACCTAACTCAAGCCTTAATTTTTCATATCTATATCTTTGTAGAGGCTTGGTTAGTAAATCAGCAATTTGATTTTCAGTTTGACAAAACTCAAGTTTAATCAAACCTTTTTCCCCATTTTCTTTTAGAAAGTGATGTCTGATATGTATATGCTTAATTCTTAAATGATGCACTGGATCTTTTAAAATACTAATAGCACTTGTATTATCACAATAAATAGGAACACAATTAAAGTTTATTCCATAGTCACAAAGTTGTTGTTTTATCCAAAGCATTTGAGAGCAACATGCAGCATATTCTGCTTCAGCAGTGGATAAAGCAACTGAGTTTTGCTTCTTGTTGCTACTAAACTATGACTAAGAAATTGAACTATACCTGAGGTGCTTTTCCTATTTACAAGATCTCCAGTATAGTCAGCATCAACATATCCTCTTAACTCAAATGTGTCACATCTTGGATAGAAGAGTCCAAGATCATCTGTTCCCTTAAGAATTCTCTTTACTACTATTAAGCGAGACTCCTTGGGATTTGCTTGAAATCTAGCACACAAACCAACACTAAAAGCTATGTCTAGACAACTAGAAGTTAGATACAAAAGGGAACCAATCATGCCTCTATATTTTGTTTGATCAACACTTGTTCCTATGGAATCTTCATCTAATCTAGTTGAAGTTCCCATAGGAGTGTGATTAAACTTTGAATTTTCGAGACCATATTTCTTCAACAGTTCCTTTATGTATTTTTGTTGGTGAATAATTATTCCTTTTTCGGTTTTCTTAATTTGTAACCCAAGAAAGAATTTAATTCACTCATCAAACTCATTTTAAATTCATTACTCATAAGTTTAGAGAATTCTTTGCATAATGACTCATTAGTTGCTCCAAAGGTAATGTCATATATATTTGAGAAAGAAGTATATCATTTCCTTTCGATTTTAGAAACAATGTTTTATCACTCCTCTTTTAGAGTTGTTTTCTAAAAGGAACTTAGATAATCTCTCATACCATGACCTAGGTGCCTGCTTTAACCCATAGAGAGCCTTGTCAAGCTTGTAGACATGGTTTGGGAAATTATTATTTTCAAATCCAGGGGGTTGTTCAACATATACATCTCCATTTAAATAGTCATTAAGATAAGCACATTTGACATCCATTTGATACAATTTGAATCCCATGTAGGCAGCAAATGCAATAAGTACTAATGGCTTCAAGTCTAGCAACATGAGCGAAGGTTTTTTCATCACTAGTGGAAAAAACCTTATATGTCACAAACAAACTGATCCGGTTCTCCCAAAATCGGATCAGTATATTCAGTATTTTTTGGACCCAATTTTTTAGGCTAATAAATTGATCCGGTTTGGAGGAGAACCGGATCAGTTTTGTAGACTAATCCGGTTCTCCTCCAAACCGGATAAGTTTGTTAGGCCAAAGATCATAAGGCAAAGTCCCTACTCCCTCCTGGCCCAACGATCCCCATGGCCTAATAAATTAGACGGAGGCAACTATCCGGTTTGCATCTCATTTTTCATTAACCCTAAATTTCCTAACACTCCCTCATCCTCTGTCTATCTCCCTCCTCCCTTAACCCTAAAACTCCAGCCCCCTCTCTTCTCTCTCCTCCCTCTCCTCTTCTCTCCTCTCTCTCCTCCGTCTTCTCCTACAGCTCACTTTTTGTTCTTCGATTTCGACGAGCAGACCACCATCAACTGTTCTTCCAACACACGCCATCACTTTATGTTCTTCGAATTTGATGAGCAGACCACCATCAACTGTTAGTTCGCCGCGCCCGCACCACCATTCTCTTCATCATCATCTTCAACCACCGCCAGATACTCGAGAATTGCGTTTTTTTGGTTCTTCAGTCCATTATCCCCTTTTTGGTAATTTCGTTGTTATAGTTAGTTTCTAAATAGGTTTTTTTTTTTAATTAGGATCTCATTTTTTTTTATTAGTTTATAATTAGGATTTCGTTTTTTATTTTATCTTTTATAGATCTAGGGTTTCAGTTTCGTATTTTAGTTTTTATTTTCATTTTTTTTTCGTTTTTAGATTATGTGTATAGGTTTTATTTTTGTAAGTTTTTATTTTTCTGTACAAGTTTGTCAGTTTTTTTTTTTTAATTTTCTGTACACAATTTCATTTTTTGATTTGATGTGTAAGTTTTTTTTTTGTTTTATTCTGTATATATATGTGAAATTTTGAGCATATTTTATATGAAAAATTGTTGTATAAAATATTGTATATTAACTTTCGTATACCTGTTGGTGTATTAATTTTGTGTATAGAGGACATTAGGACTGAATTGTTGACTGTGAATTTATTTTTAGTGGCTTGCTGGCTGCTGCATGCTTTTTTTTTTTAACTCTTAAGTAAGCCAAACTGATCCGGTCATTCGTTAAAACCGGATCAGTTAATCAACTTGGCTGGTCCGATTTTAACGCATAACCGGATCAGTTAGTGATCAACTGATCCGGTTCGGATCAGTTGATCACTAAAAACCGCTCCGGGCCCAGCGGATCCGGACCAAAACCGATCTATAAGCCCGGTTTTGACCGGATCCGAAGGGCTTTTTTCCACTAGTGCATAGTCAATTCCTTCTTGTTGATTATAACCTTTTACTACAAGTCTACCTTTGTTCCTAATAGTTCCATATTTATCTAGTTTGTTTCTAAACACCCATTTTAAACCAATTATTTTTTGTTGTTTAGAAGAGGGAACTAAATGTCATACCTTGTTCCTTTGAAACTCATTTAACTTATCTTGCATAGTAGTGATCCAATTAGAGTCAGTTAAGACTTCTTCATGATTTCTTGGTTCCGTCATTGATAGGAACGCATGAAATGCACAAAAATTCCTTAACTGAGATCTTGTTTGCGTACCTTTGGATATGTCACTTATTTTGAGTTCCACTGGATGTGATTTTTGTTGTTTCCAAGGCTTAGGTTGAAATTCTCTTATAGGAACAAGTTGCTCCTCTTGGGTTTCTTGAGATGATGAAAAGCCTCGTTAGTTTGTTCCTCTTACTGCCATTGTTGAATCAGTTCCTTCAACATTTTCATTTTCAGCAGGAACGGGAACAACTCCATCTTCTTGAGGAACAGGAGCAGCATTGTTGTGAGTGTTCTCATCTTCTTTGTTCCTTTCCTCTTTTTCTCCTTCTTCTTCAATTGAATCTGCCTCTTTTTCATTTGGACGATCCAAGCCATTTTCTAAATTTTCAACCTGCTTGCTTGGATCAAAGTTGTCAGATTCATCAAAGATTATATGTACATTTTCTTCAACATACATAGCTCTTTTATTGTAACCTCTATATGCCTTACTATGTGAAGAATATCCTAGAATTATTGCTTCATCACTCCTTGCATCAAATTTTCCAAGATTATCTTTCCCATTATTATGAACAAAACATTTACACCTAAATGTTCTGAAATGTGTAATATTGAGTTTCTTACCAAAATAAAGCTCATATGGAGTTTTGTTAATTAAACGTCTCATCATGGCACGATTTATTATATGACAAGCGTGTGTTTACAGCTTCAGCCCAAAAGTTTATTGGAAGTTCACTAGCTATTAACATGGTTCTAGTTATTTCCTCCAAAGTCCTACTTTTTCTCTCCACAACACCATTTTGTTGTGGTGCTCTAGGAGCAGAAAATTTATGATCTAAGCCATGATCTCTACTTAAATCATCAACTTTGTAATTTTCAAATTCTTTAACATGATCGGATCTAATATGCATCAATTTGTGACCACTCAAATTTTGAACTCTCTTTGCGAACACAAGGAACTCATCATAAGTGTCATCCTTGCTAGAAAGAAAAATAACCCAAGTGTATCTTGAGTAGTCATCAACAATAACTAGCACATACCTCTAACCACTTCTACATTGAATTCTCATGGGGCTATACGAATCCATGTGAATTAATTCCAATGGCTTTCTGGTGCTCACAACAGTTTTGGATTTGAAAAAGGATCTAACATGCTTACCTTTGGCACACGCCTCACAAACTTGATCAATATGGAATTTTATAGATGGTAAACCCAAAACTAGATCTTTTGATCGAAGTTTGTCAAGTAATGAAAAACTAGCATGTCCTTATGCCATTGATAGGTTGTCATACACCTGTCAAAAATAATTCCTGCAAAACCTTCTAACAATATAGTAGGGTAAGAAGGGTCAAATCCACAGAGCGATGGTTATTATAATATAGCTTCTAAAGTATGGAGAAACTAAACAAAATCAGAATTATGAGAATCAAGGTTCTAAGCTAATAAAATACAAAAATCAGACTAAAAATATATAGGGCAATGGTTCACCATGCTCATACTTATAATCTATCAAAAAATCATCAACAGTTCAATTAATCAGATATCTAGAGCACATGTTAATCCTACGATCGGGTCTTAACGCTCTCAAATCAACATATGCAGTACGGTCTCTAACATAATCATATTTGCTAATTGCAGGCAAGCCTCTAAAAATTGATCTTTCACTTCTAACTCTTATTAGCAAGATTTAATCAAACAATTGATCAGGTTGCAAGGTTAACAATCAAAATACTAATCAGTTAAAGATATCAATGACTAATCAAACCATAAACAACATCAATCAAGATTCATAGTATATAAACATGGATTCCCAAAACCTAGAAATAAAAACTACTCAATCATGAAATAAATAATAAAAACTACATCTAGAAAGAAAAGCATAATTAAAGAAACTAATTGAAATCATGAATTAATGAAGAAAAAGAGAAACTAGGGTTTACTAAAAAACTAGAGAGGAAAAAGAAAGAAGAAAACTAAACTAAACCTAAGAATAAAAAAATAACGTGAGAGTGAGGAGGGAGAAAGAAGTAATTGCTCATCTAAATTTTTTTTTTGAGGGGAATTTGCTCATCTAATTAATATTAGGTAACCTAATATAACTAAGAAAGTAAGTTACAAGATAAGAAAGTCAAATAAATCATTAAATGGGCAGATTTAGGTGATCTGCGCGTATGGAAACAGATTCCAGCAGAAACAGTCTGAATTTCCGAAAGGCATAACTCCTTGACTAAAAGTTTCCTCGAGGCGTTTCGTCTATCATTGGAAAGCTCTTCAAGTCTAGTTTCCAAATATGATGGAATTATTCAATTCTCTTAAGCACATCAAAAGTGATAGTCTGAAGAGTAGACGTGACTCCTTTTCTACATTTCTTCTAATGCTTTTCCGCTTTATTTTTGCTCAAACTCGTACTAATTATACTCCATGATGATCCTTATCATTGTAGCTTCTTCCAAACAGTCCCGTCCTTGACGTTTTAAAGGCCCTGGGGTGAAGTAAGAAATAAAGGCCCTGATGTAGGAGTAATATAAAAAAAATGGTGTATAAAATTAAAATTTATGTAACAGAAATGTGTCATTTTTTTTATAAATAGTAAATATTACTTATAAAAACTACTTTGTATTTACTATTAACCAAATACATGATTAACAATTATAGACATTGAAAGACTTTAAATTATAAAAATATAATATTACTCCCAAATGCTCATTTCTAAAAGCGAAATCATTTCTAACATATTTTACATCAATATACTCTTAACATATTTTGCTAAATACTCCTGTACATAAGATGGCTAGACCATTTAATCACAACTAAAAATCTAGATTTCAAGAGTGAACATTATAAAATTACAAAATGAATAGCATAAAAAATTAACATTATGGAATTATAAGAAGACATTTTAAAGAATAAAAATTTCACAACTAACACAAGAATCAACCAGCAACTTTCAAATATACAAAAGATAATTGAAGGAACAAACAAATTTCACTCTATAAAAAATCTTCCTAGAAAACAAAAAACAAGAGCAAACATACTCGATACCATAATTCTAGTTTCGAGGAACACAAAGAGAATAAAAAAATAAAATTGAAGGAGAAAAACAAAGAAACTAGATGAAGTATTTAGATCCAGTTCATCAATAAGATCGAGTAATTAAAAACAAGACTTGAAAGAGTAAGAGTATTAGAAGGTTAATGTAAGGGCATTGCAAATTAGAGCCTTGAAGAAGGAATTGAATTTACATGGAAACTTTTCAAAATTTAATAAGGTAAAGGTAAGATGGAATGCTATTAGTTAGACTCGAGAACATGAGTTGTGATAACTGCGCCTACAATTTCGATTCTAATCATTAATTTTTTAAGTGTTTTTCAGGAAAGCTTAACAGACTTTTATAGTACTTTGGGCTTCTCTCCCTTGGGCCCTGGGCAGGCGCCCCTCCTGCCCAGCCCCAGGGACGGACTTGCTTCCAAATGCTCCTAATTCTCAAGTCTAGCTAATTATTCTCCAAATACGTTTTTAATCCCTAATATTCATCAAAAACACGAAAACATACCGAATAGGAGTAGAATAGCATAATTTAATAATATAATGCAATAATGAGCCTAAATACGAATCTAAATGCTCTAAAATGCAACCTAAATGCATCTAAAAACTATATATAAATATTATTTATCAAACTACCCCAAGCTAAACCATTGCTTGTCCCCAAGCAATAAGATATAAACATTGGAAAAGAAAGACAACCTACAATATAGGACTACAACAGGGCTAAACACTCAACTGAAAACACAAGTGACATAATCACTACACAAACCAAGCATCAAAACAATCTCGAACAAAGTCTCATAGCATGTCATGTATCGCAATCGACTCTCCAATCATACCACAAACCATCTCCCCCAAGCTGGACTTAATAAAACCTGACATACCTCACTATAGGGTTATGTGCACTCATACTCTCATGTGTTTAAAGGATAAATGATGACACTCAACCTAAAACAAGCCGACTCAAATGAAACATATACTCTTTAACTTTTACTTTTGACTCACTTTTTAATCAACAATACAATACATAATGATCAAGAGGACTTTTAGGGTTGTAATGAGGATGAGGTTCTGGGTGTGGAAAATAATTTGGGAATTGTGGTGCAAAAACCAAGAAGGGGGAGCATTATATAACTGAAAAGTGACCAAGAAAGGTCACAACAACTCCGCACAACAACCAACAATTTCCAAATACGATCAACACTTTTCACTCAAGAAATTAAATAATAACCCTTTTTATTTCACTTTATTCAACTTTTTTTTCATTGCATTTTTACTTTTTTATTATTTTTTTCACCCTTTTTTTTTCCTTTTTTTGAACTTTCAATTCAATTTCCAAGCTCACAAAACATCCTTTTCCATCCATACATATAAACCACAAATAAAGCTCCTTAATTCAATATAAACCGAACTAAACTAATACTCGCTCCCCCAAGCTAGGCTTGGGACAAAAATCAAATGAGGCCAAGGGCTTGTAATGTAGGTATCAATCAAACATAGTCATAAAGGCTCAACGGGGCTAGAGAAAGGATAATATGAAAACAAGAATAACTCTGGAACTAAGATCATGAAATGAAACGCCTCAATCATATCAAAATATATGCACTATCAAATATCAAAGAGTACTAAGTCAAAATCAAGATCAATGCAACAACTGAGGAACTAATCACACATGAAAGAACAGAATTGACGCATATACATCAGTTATAGGCACAGAAGCTCAATTAGGTTAGGGTGTCTGCACAATAAAGTTAAATCAAGCCAGAGAGAGATCAAACGTTCTTACCACAAACAATCAATTGTGAAATAATCGTGCTATGAAGAATCATGAACAAGATGAATGACGCTTAATAAATGTACTAAAATATCAACAAATTTCTCAAAGAGTGTCAGTAGTAGTCTCATAGATGCAACTAAAATGATATGAAACATGCTAATGCAATTAACAAAGCAGTACAATATTTTTGGTTACACGTAAAATCCCACTCCTAGTGAGCGGTACAAACCGTGCAACATCCTACAAAAGCGATAACATCTATACTAGAAAGCAATAAAGGATAGAATATTCCTTCCCCAAGCTAGAATCTGCGTTGTCCTCACTGCAAGAAACAAGATTAGAGAAGGAACCAAAACCAAAGCCCAATATCACCAAAGTCACTCACCAAGAGCCACAACACACCATTAAAACCATACACAAACTCCAATAATCCAATAAACCAATAATTCAATCAATATGTTCAAAAGATTCCCAATAAGATGGCATCAAAACAAAAATCCAAGCAAAAATTCGAAATAAACGTCAACAACAGGTACAAGTGAAAATGGATGCTTACTGCCCAATTAATTGGGGAGAATAGTCAAATATGCTCTAAAATCATGTTGTAATGCTTCACGAAGGCGAACTTAAACCAATTTTGTAACACCCCGACAATTCTCTATTTTTCCAAAATACCTTTTCAATATAAAACTTAGAGAATCATCAAAGTATTATCGGTCGTGTGATAACGTATCGGCTTATTCAGAATTTGAAAACATAATAAATAAACTTTAGAAATAAAATTAACTTAGTCAACCACAAAGTCAACTCTAAAAGTCAAACCAACAAAAGTCAAAGTCAACCTCAAAAGTCAAAGTCAACTACAAAAAGTATAAAGTCATAATATGATAAATAATCTATACAAGCTCTCCAATCCCGAACCCATGATGCATCATCTTCAAACCTGTAAATGACGATGCACTATTGATCCCAAGAGACTGCTCACCAAAAGGGTCATCACAGGATCAATAAGGCATAGCCATGATCAACATACACACACAAAGCACGTAATCAGCAAAGGTAAGTACTACATAATAAATAAATTAACAATCCTAACATGATACTAATAAATAATAAACATGAATAAATAATAATATAATAACATTGCAGACTACCTTTACTGAACTAACTTCACAACTAATAGATTAATTAATTTAGATGGAATAGTCAATGGAACGAGTTGTCTAAACCAAAACAAGTCTTCAATTTAGAAGACGAAATACGGGCGCGACTCCGTATTCCCATGACCTACGATATCGAGGAACCTTTTAAATAAAAATAGGACATGGTGATTAATCCGGTCCCAAGAAAAGCCATGGGCTACCACCATGTACTCCAACTCATACTAGCTAGTCCAACACTTCAGACGTGCACAAGCCTAAAGCTATTGCTATCCACGTTTCACTTTACATGATTAATAATTTATTCACTTGTAAAGACTTACAAGCAATACAAATAATATAATCATCAAACAATCATACACTTCCATTTTTATCTTAGGATTAGATAAGTGATCATCGACTTAACAATTAAGAACAAATACCAATATTAATCCATAACCTTTAATTAAGCGTTGAACCAAGTCAACAACCAACCAACCTTTCATAGGTATAAAAATATCAACTTACCAAATAAGGCCCTCGGTCCTCATAAAGTAGTTAAATAATCCATAAGGAACTACATGATTCAATCATGATCCAAACCAACATATATATTAATCCCTCATGTGAATTAATAAAATAAAGTTCTCAAAACTCATATGTTTGCATCAACATTCCATACAAACATAATATCAACATCATAACCAACATGCTTCACACAACGGCATAAAACATGCAAATCCAACTTAATAGAAATCACATATGAACTAAGAATAGTTCCCTATACATGATACTACTCAATTATCATCCTTAGGACATGATTCTAGTCCAATCAACACATAGGTATGTACGTACCTTGTATAGACAAATCGAGCGGCCACTTTCACAACCTTAAAAGTCACCTAAAGAGAATTATCCGCCTAATACAACCAATATAAATCCACAATCAATCCCTTATAAATCTACAACAATAACAAAATACTTTAAACCCCTTCTAAAAGTGTTAAAAAAAACCTTGTTCCATCATTAAAACTTAATTAGTAAAACCTTCTAGTATAGTACTACTACACTAGTTGATTAAAACCCTTAAAACTCATGTTTAAATCATAAAAACTCAATCATAACATCCCTTTTAAAAATTCCAACAACATATTATATACTAAAACTCTTTTTAAACATACTTATAATCATAAGAAAGCCCAATTCCACAAACTACAACATACTACTATGATTTTCCAACCTTTAAAACCCTAAAAATCCATGCTTTGATAATTAAAATTCCAATTCAAACATAATAAGTAAATTAGAATTTTAATTTCTTCAATACATAAATTATATAATCTTAGATTCATAATTAAATCATCAAACTATCACTTTTAAACATAACCATAATATAATAAACCCTAAAAATACAAAACTTTGCATTAAAATAAAACTTGAGGAGGAAGAAATAACAACCAACAAAGGTGAAGAGAGAAGGACGGTTGCCGAGAGGAGGGAGGCGGCGAGGCACGGCGAGGCACGGCGGCAGGTGGCAGTCCGAGAGAGGGGGAAAAAATCGGGTGGAGGAAGAAGAAAAAGAGAGAGAAGAAAAGAAGAGGAGAGAACCGAAAATAGAGGGAGGAAGAGAGAGAAAATAAATGTGTTTAATGTGTGGGAACTTGGGGTTTTTGGGGGTTTATATAGGTTTCCTTTTTTGGGCTTAGGAAAAGATGATTGGGCCAAAGGTATTATTTAATGTTTGATGATTTGGGTGGTTGGGTTCCTCATACCCAACTTAAAATTCTTTTTACGAACCCAAAAGTGTTTTAAGCTCTTCAAATATTTTTCAAAGCATGACTAAATAAAATGTTTGACTTCTTTAAATCATTAAAATAATTCTTTTGACTTTCAAATAGTCAACCTTCGCAGAAATAAATCGTTTAAATTCTAAAATATACTTAATTATATATAAATATACATTAAAATATATTTATAAAATTATGTATTTACTGGGGATTACAAATTTGGTGCCTACTTGAGAGAGTCCTATAACAACAATTGATAATAAAAAATTAATTAAAAGAATATTGGGAAAAAAAGTAATAACAAAAGAAATGTTAAAAAGAAAATCAGATTAATTCAAACTAAAAAGAGATGAAAAAGAAGAAAATAAAAGAAAAAGGAGAAAGAAGGAAGAAATAAGAAGAAGAAAAAAAGATCAGAGGGAAAAAAAAGATTTGTGGCTTAGCCGTGGAGATGCGACGAAGGGACAGAGGAGGGGATTAAGGGGGGGGCGTGGCTGGTGTGCGAAGAAGACGGAGGGTGTGATGATGGTGGTGGTGCACCAGCGTCGGTGCTGTGAGAGCAGGAGTGGAGCAGAGCACGGGGTTGATGGGGGTGGTGTGCAAGGGAGGTGGCTGGCGCTGACCAGCAGGGGGTCGCGAGGGAGGTAGCAGACTCGAAGAGGAGGAGAAGGGGAAGTTGTGCGATGGTGGTGAGGGTGGTGGATTGTCGGGACGTGTGCGTTGGTGAAGGAGAGGTTGTGCGGTGCTGTGAATTCTCTCGCTTTCTTCTTCGTTCTTTTTTTTAATACCCCAACAGTAATCAGCGAGCCAACGAGCGCTGGTAGCCCAACGCACCCAACAGGAAGTTCGTTGCGCTGGGGGTGAGTAAGCCAGCGAACGCTGACCAACCAGCGGGCTGGGCAGAGAGTTATGTTGTGCAGCGAGTGAGGCCCATTGGGCGCTGGGTATGGCTAGGCAAGCGCTGGGTATGGCTAGGCAAGTGCTGGGTTGTGCACGCAGCAGCCCATCATGTGTCGGTTTGAGCAACGACTTCCGACAAGCTTGCGAGTGTCCATAATTGAACCAAGCGTGCAATTTCCACCTACACATGCTTGCAAACTACGTTAAACATAACTCAACACATTAGAGAACACACCAAAGTGAGTAAAATCATTCAAAAAGGATGAAACAGAGATAAAAATACAAACAAAAAGTAAAGGAAAGAAAAGAGAAAATAAGTCAAAGCGCGGGTGCTTCCCGAGAAGCGCAAATTTAAGGTCTTGCATGACCGTTTAAGATTAGTAGACCACTCATAATTCTTCCTCTGTTCCAATTTAGTTGTGACACTTTTCATTTTAGGAAGTTTCAAATTAGTTGTTACACTTTCATTTTGGGTAATAACTTCTCTCTATCTCTCTCCTATCACATGGGACCCTTTTATTTTCTTTCTCTATCTCTCTCCTCTCCAAAAATTGCATAGGAGTCCGTGATTTTGAAAGTGTCACAACTAAATTGAAACGAAGAAAGTAGTTCAATGCTCTAAGAAGCTTATCATGTTCCTGCAAACATCTCAGAGCATATTATATAAGAGTAAAAAGGAAAAATAAAATAAGTTAGATCTAAAAATCTATGAAAACTACAAAAAGAAAAATCAGAGGAGAAGTTATATTTACAAGAGAAAACGTTATTCTATTTACATGACTCAAAAGAAAGAAAATAAACTAAGTGTATATTAGTTACATGATCATAAGAGTCATTCAAAGGGGGAGATAGAAGGCACGATAGGGGATATAATATAGGAGATGAAGCAATAATGTCAAGTTTTTGAGAGAATGGAACATGAGACTCAAAAACATACCAGATGGAACCGACAAAGACTCATGCATTATCTCACTCTCAACTTTAGTCTCATATGCAGATGAAAAGTCTATCGAAGAAGTGTGAGACACTTCACTCTCAACTATAGATCCGTCGACATAGAGACATTCACTAACAACTTCACCTATTACACCCTTACCTTCTACCAAATTATCATGAGTCAAACCATCGTCATTCTCCTCCGAAGTATAATTCTCAACACCAATATCAGTATCATCAAGTGTCACCTGTTTGTTAGTAGATTGCTGCACAACAATTAATTCAATAGATTTCTCCAGCTTTTGGTAATCATGAGTCAATTCATTTAACTCTTCATGTAGTTTAACAATTTACTATTTCATCATGTTAAAAAGTTCCTAACGCTCTGATATTTCGGGTTGAAAATAATTGTTCACTTCAAGTTGAAAACATCGGGTATAATCAGGCACATAAGGCTCATTAGGGTAATGAGAATATTCATAAGAATTCATACACAAATTTTGTGAATCTTGACAATCATATGATGCATCATAAGCATTATAATACCCAGAATAATCATACTGCCCTCGATAATTAGAAAAAACATCCCCCTCTGAACTATAATTATACCACTCCATGACAACACACTAAAGAGAAGAAAAAAACTATTTA